>VDFB02031640.1:0-16448 GCA_007258455.2 Sequoia sempervirens | reverse complement strand
AATGTTTAGAAATGAGATATTAAATTATTAATTTCATTTGTGTTGGTTGGTGTTTGGGTGTACATCATTAAGCTTCATTGAAGATATACAATTCTCATTCAAATTTTAACCTGTGTCAACACACCCAACCTACTATAGTGAGCATGACCATGAAATGATATTGTGGGCATCTTCATGACATTGATCTTGCTTTGCCATACTACTAGATTATGGTCCCCACAACTTTCTAGTTGAGAGTTATATGCATGTCAATGAAATACATTTTGACGATTGTTTTCACTAGATCTGATTCTTGATCCATCCATTAAAGGATAGAAAACTCTAGGAAGGTCAATTTCAATTTGAATTTTGAAGTGTCTATTCTGAAAAAAAATTAGTAAGAGATATGTGCATGTCAGTGGTTGATTTTTCATATGTGTATTAGTGAATTATTTTCTATTCGTTCTATTGAGTGGATCCACTTATTCATCTTGGCAAGCAAACAATTCATATTTGAGCTAACAACCATTTGAGTAGGTAAACTCTTCATACTGGATATGTGAAGGTGAGACTATTGGGATTTTATCATTTTCAAGGTTGGGGTGATTCCCATTGTGATAAGTTTAGGTGTCACCAATTCCCACCCTTCAGCAACCAATACATGTGTCTTATTGTATATTTTCTTTGCAAAAACTTTGACCCCAACCATCCTAATATGCCTGGGACTAACATTTAAGCCCTAATCTTCAGATTAAAAAAATGATAATTGAGAAGGTAATTGTTCATTGAGGGCTAAAAATATAATGTAATATTCTGCAAGTTCATTCATGAAATTGTGTTCATGTCCATACATACAAAATCTAGTTCCATTTTTAACAAATATATATGAAAACAAATCCCATATTTTTGTTGTGTGCACTTGTGGAAGGAGTCAATATAGTTAATGGTTAGTGTTGGGGCAGGACGAGTGTAAGCAAATCAGTGGTTGACTTCAATTGACCTGTTCATTGATTTGTTTCTCATTTCTTTATTTCCAATGTTCTTTCAAAAATAATTTAACATTTCCAAAGCTTCCTAGAATACTCATTAGCCTACAATTTATCTTAGTAATTTCTTGTGGATGAAGAGGAAAAATTTGGAAAGTGGAAAATCTTCATATCGGAAGGAAAACTGGATAATTATGCAGTAGAGTAGTCTTGGAAGTTAATCCTTTTAGTTATTGCAATGGTCCTAGTGTAAAGATGAAGCTATTACTTGTCAGGTGCCTTTGGGTTTTTGGTAGGTTTATCTTTGATCTTCTAGATGATGCTGAGCCTAGTCATTTGTCATTGTTGTAAGTAAAAGGGAATGGTTGTAACCAAACAAGTCATACAAATTGTGCACATATGTGCCATAAGTATTAACGAGTTAGACATTCCCTTGAAATTGTGGTTTAAGCATCTAGCAAAAAGCATATATGGCCTATTGCTATTTTCATGAAATAAGGATAAGATTCACTAACATGTTGTTTATTGTGTCTTATGTGCTCTTTGTAAAATAAATTTGAAGTTCTCTTGAGAGGAATTCACAACCTTTGTTTCAATCATTCAATTCTTTTGATTGTAAGCTAATATTATAAGGTTGAATGTAACTTGAGAATAGGCTATTCATATCAAAATTTCTCTTTTACTTGATATTTGGAAATGCCTACTTGTTGACTAATAGAATTAAACTAGTTAGGAAGAATGGGATCATATCTTAAGTGAAGCCGTATCAATGAAGTTAAACATCAAATTAATACAAACCTTAAATTCTTTCCTTTGAATGGAGTTCAATTAAGTTAAATATAGTTAACCCAAAATATGGTCCCATTACATTAAACTTTGTTCCAAAAGCCTTAAGCATGATTAGGGAATTTAGTAGATGTTATGTCAGGCTCAATAACTAGAACATAGATCCAATCAATAGTAATTTAGATGCATATTTGTAGAATAATCTATGGTATATGTTTTCCTCTATGCCTTTTGTCTTTATGAAACAGATGAACATGTTCACTATTCCATTTTTTGTTTACCTACTACATTCTGATTAAGTTGGAGTGGTGTTATCTGCTTATATATTTTTTTACTTAATTTAGTTGTCTCTTACTGAAGCATATTCATTTTTATTTCTTTGAACAAAATCAAGTATACCAAATCATTTATGGTTGTGAAGCTTCAATTTCATGTTGACCAAAGTATTGGACACAGTATGCCATTTTGCCTAGAATTGATATTTTTCAATCTCATTTTTAGTAGATAGTGAACTATCGTGTGGTATTTCTTTCAAAACTAGGGACACTAGATATGATGTATTTCTTTCCTCTCTTTTGTCTTCATAACTTTAAATTTTCAAGTTATGGTTTTATTGTTTTGTGGTTTCTTGGTATGTGCATGATAATATGCATGTGTTTGAGCTTGGCTCAAAATGGGAATTATGCCAGTGTATTCCATTTGTATTGCATTACACGTTTAAATATTATTGTATTATGAAAAATCTAAAACTGAAAATAGAGGCACAATGGCCTGGAAATCAACAAATAAGTTGAGAAGGCATTTGTATGTAGGAATTTCAATTAGTATTATCGCATGGATGTTATTTGATACTTTAACCCATGGTTTGCAGTCACAATTACGTAAATCTCAGCAACTGTTGCATTGTCTTTGCTGAGAGAGAAGAAAGGTGGCTTTGATCTAGCTATCGCGATGTGTACATGCCTGGATATGGATGGATTTAAACTGCTTGAGCAAGTGGGTTTGGAAATGGATCTTCCTGTCATCAGTAAGTTTTGATGTTACCTGTTTAGGAGTGGTGATCATATGGTGTAATTAAATTTCAGATATGATCAGAATACAATATATGATGCTTAACTCAGTGTTTACGAGTTGTAGTGATGTCAACAAATGAAGAAACAAGTGTGGTTATGAAAGGAATAAAAAATGGGGCATGCGACTACCTTCTTAAACCTGTACGTATCGAGGCTCTAAAAAACATATGGCAACATGTAATTCGAAAAAAGAGAAATGACTCAAAGGACTTGGAGCAATTAGGTAGTGTTGAAGATGGTGATAGGCATAGAAAAGGGTCAGATGATGTTGAGTATGTATCATCAGTAAATGAAGGAATAAATAGTGCACGGAAACACCAAAGAAAAGGAAGGAAGTCAAGGAAGAGGAAGATATAAGGAGCAGGATAATGATGATTCCTCTACTCTGAAAACCACGAAAGTAGTCTGGTCTGTGGAGCTCCATCAACAATTTGTCTGTGCTGTAAATCAACTAGGAATCAATAGTAAGAACAATCCTATTTTCATCATATGTTACTAGAGTATATTTTGTTTTTTGTTTATTATTATTTTAAAAAATAGTATCAGACATGGGAACCTATTAGACTATTAATATATTTTTCAAATATGATGGTTGGTTATGAAATAATTGGTTGGATTGGATGTAGAGGTTGTTCCCAAGAGGATACTTGCACTAATGAATGTTCAGGGGCTTACAAGGGAAAATGTGGCAAGTCACATGTAGGTACAACTTTTTTCTATCTTTAAGATTTATTTAATTTTTGAATACTTCTTCCCTAAGTGGAATGTTTATTTGAACATGAAATATGTTAAGAGGACACTTCTGTGATGATGTGATGAAAATGAGAGTATCATTAGTACAAAAAATTTCCCTATGATAATGGGACAAAAAAAATGAAGCTAAGAGTTCATTTTATCAACAAAGAGGAGCAAGAGGAAGTGGGGAGGGAGGGGTTGTGTGGGGCCAAAGGGCGTGGTGGGGTGGTGGAGAACAAGGACAAGGGTGGGGTGAAGGGTCAAAGAGAGGGGGACAACTTTGGGAATCGGGGGATGAGAAAAAATCTACTTTGTGTTAAATATAGGGGTAACATATACTTTATGTTGTTATTGATTGTGTTGCAAATTCTGAAGTACATTCTATTTAAAATAATGATCCATTTGTTGCTGAAAGAAGGCTCAATCCTACATTATTGAGAACTGCAAAGGAATATTTTGCCATGTTAGTTCTCCATACTTTAAGAAAAAACAAGCAAGACAATGGAGGAGAATCAAGGATGCTGGATGTGTTGGATTTCTATTTTTTTTGATAGATTGTGAAGGGAGAGATGAGAGCCTTCCACTTTTGAACTAAAACTCCACAATACAAAGAGATTCAAACTAAGATGATGTGCTATGGGATCATTCGGGATATCATGAGAGATGGGTTCTTGTTGAACCACTACTCATGAAACATGGGTCAATGAGTTTGACCTCAAAACTACACGGGTTGAATCCTGCTAGCAATATCATAATTTGACACACGCTTGTGGAAAAATACCTCCTACTTATTACAGATGATGTGGTCTGGTAAAATGATAAATTTCATAAATGTTTTGCTTTTTTATATACATATTTTTGGAAGTTTGAAGCAGGAGTTGGACTTTGGCTTTACATAAAATTTCGAATGTAGATGTTGGAAGATTTGATTATACTCCTCCATCAATTTGCAGAGCTAGAAACCTAGTCAAAGAGAGTCAAGCTGATTTCTTTTTTTAGTTGTTAAGATGTGTATTAAATACTGTGTAGGACTACCGATAAACAAATCTCACATTTTTTTGCCTTCAGCAAAGATAAGTACAAGGAACAGACTGGTTATTGGCACAGGCGAGCTGTTTGAAGTTTTATTTTTAGCTCTTCTGTATTACTAAATATTTGGTAAATACTAAATAGCAAAATTTTTAGTAATGATTCTTAACTTATTTTGTTACTATTATTTATTTCATTGATCAGAATGTTGATTCTGACAGTTCTTTGGCATATCTTTCTGTTCAACAAATTGTAATGCCCCAAGCTGATGCGACTTGGACTTCAAAGTCCGAGGTTGCACTGCAGGAAGGATCTTGAACCCTGAGCCATGCAGAAGTGATGCTTGAGCCATGCAGAAGTGAAGCTGGACCCTGAAGTCCAAGCTTTTGCAGTTTGGCCTCTGAAGTCCAAGTTATGTTGAATTGCCCTGTCTTGTTTGAATCCTGAGATATCAACAGAGGGATTTGGTAGGCAAGTTGCAGGGGTTCTGATTTGGCATGGGAACCTAACTTTCCTCTGGATCTCATTGTCTGAGTTAGTCACCGTGATTTCAACATGTGGTTAGTAAGCCTTTTGCTCGTGCCACCATGCAAGTGCATTGGTGTGCATGCTAGGTGTGACTTGTCATATGGTAGTGTGGTATCTTGTGCGTGTAGGAGTGTGATGTGGTATTTTGGTGTCACTTTTGTGATACAAAAACTTTGTTCATCCAGTTTTTTATGGTTAATGGCTTAAGTGTAACTTATTAAATCATCTAATTTAATAGTGTCGAGGGTGTGTTTGTCCTTTATTAAAAATAAAAGTCATTCAAGTTGCCATAAATTTTATTTCGTGCCATACAGAACCAACTCTTTTAATATATGTTGGACATAATGGCATCATGGGTTGTATGTGATTTCTGAACTATTAATTCACAGATTTTTATAATACAAATACAGTAATACTCTAAATTGGTATTCAAGCTTTTAACTGGCAGTGAGTGTATTAGCACAAACTCATAATTAAGACAAGGTGAGAGAAACCAGTTACATGGTATGAGCTAATTTACAGTTCTTTAAACAATCATTAATTCTCCCATGCTACCAAAGAAAATATGCAGTGTTGGAATGCTAAACTATGTTCACACCATAAATAAAAAGCCTAACAAATTACAATTCCAGGTGAGCTTTTTGATAGTAAAGAGAACACAATTTTACATGAATTGAACATGTAACATATATTAGTAGGCAGTCTCTTTGAATTTTGTGATATTGCACATGCCATATGTTGTATGGTGTTTCTTACTGTTTTATGTTTTCTGAGAATCATCTTATCCTGTCCTTATGTTTTCCATCCAAAAAACATATGGGGACATCAAAAGACAAAAACAGTCACTGGTGGTAAAATCTACTACCAGGTTTATGAAGTTCATCTTGACATTGGAAGTTTCATTTAGTAGCTCATGTAGACTTGATTCTGCTCTCTCAAGATCTGCTGCTCCTATTTTTTGACCATTTTATTGTGGGGACTCTGAGCTTGACAGGTGGAAGTGTCTCATCTGTATCCCATTAATATACAAGAAGGACAGGTACTTTGCTGGAACATCCAGCACTTTGATCCTCTATTCTGCTTGTTTGTATATTCCTACAGATTGCTTTATATGTTTGCCTGTTTAGGAGGTTCTGCTGATTGTATGGGTTCACACATCCATTTCCAAATATAAATGTTACAAGGGAAATTTTGTTTTTTTATATTATTGTAGATTTTATGATTTCCAAGAACATAGTAAAACAGGACTAATCTTTTTAAATCTAAAATTATGTGGAAGGGCATTTAGTTCGTATGTAAAGGCTACTCTAGTTCTCTAGCTTTGTGTCTTCTGTTTTAGATTTACTGCCTCAATGTTTTTCCATTGGTGCTTTTTGCCTGATTATTGATTGTACTTCTTATAGTATGTTAATTGGGTTATGCTAGTGGATATGGCATTAACAATTTTCCCTTTGAACCTTAATGTGTTGAGGCATATGTGCATATTAGTTTGCCTTGGCCACAGTTGTATTTCAGGTTTTTTGATGAATGATAACATTTGAAAGTGTTTGTGGTCTTGGTTGCTTTATGTTCTCTCCTTAAGATAAGATGCCATGTTGCTCTACTTGCTGTTGTTTTCTCAAGTTTTGGTGTTTCAAGTGATCAAAATTCCCTTTTTTCCCAAAAAATAAAAGAAGAAAAAGTTTACTAAATGTACATAAACAAAGATGTTCTTAATGAGACTGCTGAAGATTCTATGACATGAAACCATAGGTAAGGGAGTGGATGTTGCACATAGCAGTTCATGCCTATAGGTGAGGTGAACTACAGTATCGGAATAGAATGTAGTCAACCAGAACTAATTAAGCCACACAAGATGAAAGTGTACCAAACAGAATGTAAATCTAGCATATTGGATGGAATGCTAGAGCAGTTAGTGGACTGGTGGAAAGTAGGTTAATGTGGTATCTCATGTGTCAGCTGATCATAGAAGAGCACATATTGACTGGCAATTAGATCTTTTAACAGTTGGCATCTCGGACATCATTTTTCAACCACAGTTGATATGTTACTAAAAAATGAAAAATGAGAGGTTAAAAAATGGAAAATACGGTAAACCAAATAAGCTAGGGCAAAGTGATACAGTTCTACTTCTTCCCATGCAAATATGCCACATCATAACTTCATATGAAATTATTGACTTAGAGTCAGCTAGTGTTAGAGAGAGTGGTTCAATATTGATTCATCGAAACTCTATGTCCAAAATACAAGCCTTCAATATGCATGGATGAGAAAAGAGAATATTTATTTTCAATTGGAAGGCCTTTTCCTTCTATGATTTTAATGGCATCAGTCTATCCTGTCATTCCATGAGGAAGCTCCAGTTTTTGACAAGGCAAAGTAAGTATTTTGGATTATTTTATCTAGTAGTAAACAACATCCTTGTGTGAGTGTGAAAGGTTAATGCATCTTCATTGATTAGCATCCCTCTGTAGTGTTGTTGGTCTTGACAAAATATTTACAATTCCCTAGAGCACTTATTTATAACCTGTTGTTTGGATGTTTTATTTGTCAAAAATAATTATATTAATAAAAAAAATACAAAAAGAAAAAAGCAAGCTTGATGATCCAGTGAATAAGAGTTTCATTTTATCTAGTAGTAAACAACATCCTTGTGTGAGTGTGAACAGTTAATGCATCTTCATTGATTAGCATGCCTCTGTAGTGTTTGTTGGTCTTGACAAAATATTTACAATTCCCTAAAGCACTTATTTATAACCTGTTGTTTGGATGTTTTAGTTGTCAAAAATAATTATATTAATAAGAAAAATACAAAAAGAAAAAAGCAAGCTTGATGGTCCAGTGAATAAGAGTTTCAAACCTTTAATTTGGAAACCCCAAAACAGTAGTAGAGAACCAGAATTTACAGGTTTCAACATATATAAGATACAAAAGAAAGTGCTATATGTTGGGCCATGGAGTAGAACACAAAAGGGGTCTGAATGTTTATTCCATGCAGCAGACAGTCCTCAGGTGAGATGAGAACAGTATATGCATTGGCAAGGTTTGACTTATACTAGTTGAAAGTTTGGAAGTGTCTGTTTTTCTCTATAATGCCTTCTCATAAAAATTATCTACTCTTTGGATTTCTGATTAATACATTGAGTTACCATTTTGTAGTTATGCATGCTGAAGTTTAGTGCTTTTATACAGAAGCAAGGTTTGATTTAGAAGCTCACCTCCCGAAGGAAGTTGATTATATATAATTTTTTTCTTTTAAATGCAACTGTTTAATTTACTGCTTGGGGGATTGATCTCCTTCTTTGTCTTATTCTATTTGGATATTCTCGTCATTTTCTGTTATCTAGTATAACTTTATGCTGATCTCTTCTCTACTATCTTGGCCTTGAGTGTTATTTACATTTTTAAGATCATCATTAAGAGAAATCCATAATATTATATATAGAAAGAAATAGCTTACCATTTCATGCTTATATTTTTGTGGCCTTGTACCTTTATTGTTTCAATAATTAATATCCCATTACAAGGTTTGTGGGAGAAATATGAAAAGAAATTCATAATATTCTACTTATAGCAAAGATTGGGGATCTCTTCATATATCCATTTTCATGTTTCTACATTACTTCTTATTTCTCTTAATAATTTGTATCTCATGGCAGAAATATAGGCTTTACCTAAGAAGGTTGAGTGGAGTGGGACAACAGCCAAACGGATTGAATGCTTCCTTTGCGGGAACTATGGAAGCAAATTTTGGTTCAGTTCCCTCACTTGAAAGGTCTGATCTTCAAGCTTTTGCAGCTACGGGTCAAATATCACGTCACACTCTGGCAGCAATTCAGGGTGGGCTTTTTAGTAGAGTAAGTGCAGGCAATGCAGGAATGCCTCCAGTTGTTCCGGGGTTCCTTTTACAACCAGAACTTCAAGGCCCAAATTGCAATCAATCAGAGAGGGGGAGGTTTGTCCAACCATTCATGAACAGTCAGAGGAACTTATTGCAGGGTATGCCTGCTAGTTTGGATATAAAACAGCTTACTCCATCGAATCTGCATATTTCATCATATGGAAATGTGGGTTTGTCAATGGATGATTCATCTTCAGGGATTCCCATTAGGCAGGCCCAAGTCCCAGCAGCTTCTGTGGGACTCGGAGGTGTGGGTCAAATGAGTGGCATAAGCAACAGTGCAGAACTGAATACAGACAACAATGCTTTGATGGTGCAGATGATACATCAGCAACAGAAGCAACATTCATTACAGCACCACCAACAGCAGATGTCAACGAGCACAGGGCAGCAGCAGCAGCAACATTCATCACACTACCACCAACAACAGATGACAACAAGTGCAGGGCAGCAGCAGCAACAACATTCTTTACATAACCATCAACAACAGATGACAGCAAGTGCAGGGCTTCTGCAGCAGCGAGCCAATACACAATTTCAAAGTGAACAACTTGAAGGTGGACAGGTTCAAAATATGCCATCACCGAACCTTCTACGGCATCAGATACTTTTGAATGATATTGGAGGAATTTCTAATCAGTTGTCCACTGTAGCCAACAATAGTACTGTCCTAGGAAACCAAGCAGTTGGTGTCCCAACTTCAGCACAGGTAAATCAGATACCAACATCAATGCATGGCTTGGCCCTGCCTACATCTAATTCAACTCAAAGGATCGGACACTCTACTTCTGTAGACTACCAAAACCGTTACCTTCCTGTCAATGCAGGAAATAGTTATTCTCTTGCAAGTACTGTTGGTTTATCTACACAGTTGACATCAATGGGTTCTTGTGATGAGAGCGATTTGCCAGAAGTTAGATTGAATGACATTGTCAATTCTCAAACCTTGAGAAGCCCTAATCCAAGTTTTGGTGCACTCAATAGCGTGGGGCAGAGTTTAAGTGAGAGTGCGAAACAAGGTTGGCATTCTCATAACTTATCTCGAAATTTGGGGTTGAATCAAAAAGGGAATCCTGTCCAAAATTTTTGCTACAGTCAGTCCTTTCCTGCAAGTCAGGCCATGAATATTGCTGGCATACAAGATAAAGCACAAAATAATTTTGTATCTGGTGAGAAAGTAATTGGTCTTCCAAATAGGCTACCATCAGATGCCAGAAATGCAGGGACACTATCTCGATTTCATAGTGAGCATTTAATTGACAATGAGCTAAGGCTGGAGGACGATGGGGCATCAGATTTAATGGCAAATGCAAAATTTGAGGGTGGACTGGCAGAACAGTTTATGCAAGATGATCTTATGGGTCTTTTTTTTAAACAGGTTTTTTTCCCATCTTTAACAGTCCTATAATAATATTTTTTTTGCATTTATGATTATTAAAGTCATTGAATTATTTTTGTATTTGCTGCTCAATGACAGTGTAATCTATGACATTTGTGAGCTTGCTGTTTGAAAGGATAGATTGAGAAAACAGATATGCATTAAGTTATAGATTATTTTCTTGAATGGTAATTTGAAGAAGGCATGGGGAATTATGTTTTTAGAAATTTCAAGCTTTTAGGGTTCAACATATTTGTATGTTGATCTTCTGGGGACTCCATATTACAGTTTCTTGAGTTTTTCTGTTGTAGCATTGTGTTACCAAAAGATCTCCAAACAAATCATGTTCTTCCTAGATTTATGGGAAAAGTCAGTGATGTATATCATTTGGATGATAGGTCTAATATATGTCTTACTTGTGTTCTAATGGTGTTGAGGGTTCTTATTTTGCAGCAACATGAAGGGTTAGGATCAGCAGATTCTGAATTCAGTACAGATGGATATCAGCTGGATAACATTCATGTAACATAGAAATGATTGTCCCCTTTTTATAACAGAATGGAAACCTTGTGGCAGGCATGGTGATTCAGGCCCAGGTTTGTGATTTTACAGATGATTTTATTTTGCCTGAATAAAAGGGAAAACTTGCCTGGATTGATTAACCATGCTTCTCTACAGAAGACCAGTGGAAAAGATTAGTTGGATTGTATGCATCTTTTACATTTCGAGGAACACTTTGATTGCTGGAGCACTTTCTAGGCGGTGATCTTGTTTATGTAATTTCATTTATATGGTGAAGGCTCAATCCACTGAGAACAGGAGGGTTGCCACAGTGGTTGATTTGTAATCAAAGATCTTCACATCTCATTGGTTCATAAAAATGAAAATATGCATAGCGTTTTTCTTGTAGTCATCAAACAAGTTCACAATGAGGTGTTTTAGTCCTCAGTTGTGCTCACAAAGATAGGTTGAAGAGGAAAACATAATAGTGGGACAGAATCATTTGACACAAGTGTAGGGACTTGAGGATTTCTTCTTGGTGAAATAAGTGGCTTTCTTTTGGGTCTTATGGCTCTGTCTATATCTTTAACTGGATAAGAGAGGCCACCTTTGGTGGAGCTATGTCTTAACTTCTCTCTGAATGATGCAAAATTGTTTCTTTTATGTTAATCAGGAGAGTTCATCAGGTCAGACAAATGTCTTACTTCTGCTCTTTCTGGTTTGGTTTATTTTGTTTTGCCGATTCTCTTGCAGATGCATGCATTCTTGGTATCCTCTGGAACATCGAGTTCAAAATGTTGTAAGGGAAAACAAGTTACATAACAGGGGAAGGAGGGCTCTAAGATTAAGTGCTGTGGTAAGTAGGGTTGATCCATAATCATATGCATGATCCTGGTACTTTCAGGTGCTCTGGAGCATGATGAATTTTTTCCTTTGCCTAAACATTACAAAGGATGATCCTCTTATTGTTAATAAATTATTCAGCCTATCGATTAACAATAATTAATAAATATTGCTTTCTATTCTTCACTGTTATTTGTATGGGTTGATGTTGAGTAAGAGTTATAGAGCATACTGCAGAATATAACCGAGGACACATAAGAGGACTTATTAACAGTTTGTTATTGTCTTGGAAAGATTTTGTTATGTTCCTTCTGATTTGATCATTTCTTAGGATGCAACATATGGAGGAGTCTTTGCAACACCCAGAAAGTTTGTATTAGACAGGATAAATAGTTTCTTCCAGGGTTACATGGTTTGAAAACTTCAACAAATCAGACAGATGTGGCCAGTGTGAAAGATCCATTTCTAGTTGGATTTGAACCTTTGGTTAAGTTGTTCTTTATTCTGTCTAGTCTCTTCCTACTAGTGTTTCATATTTTTGAACCCAAGCTTCTTTTTGATTTCCGTTTGGCTTTGTTTGCAAAACTCAAATTTCCTGCAAGAATGCTTGCTTTCAAAATATGTTTTGCATTGTGGAGTTCGAGATTGAATGATTTATTCTAATTTGTAAGGAGAACTTGCTTACATCACATGTACCATTCTTGAGTTGTTTTTAGGCTGTCACCTCATAGCTACTTTGTACTTGAAAGAAGACGAAGGATATGATTTACAACTTTATTCGTTTCCTTTGGAATTATATGATAGTATAAACAGTAGAAGTGCACTTTCCTTCACATCAAAAAACAAAAGCATTATCCAAATGTATAAACATAAATTTTTCTGTATATCTATTATTTGTACTTATTGAGTAAAACCCTCGTAGCTGCAGAACTTCTGGTTTACATGCTAGTTACGCAGACAACAGAAATTTTTCTGTATATCTATTATTTGTACATATCGAGTAAAACCCTCGTAGCTGCAGAACTTCTGGTTTACACGCCAGTTACCCAGACAACAGTACTAGCTAACGTGAGTTTTTTAAAGACCTCTTTAACTGTATTTTTTCATAGGGCTGTAGTGAGATTGTCTCAGGCCAATAATGGTCAGTTTTTAAGTCTACAATAGCTGACAAATGACTACACTTTTTGTGACCATGCACAAATGACTACACAAATGAGCTTCTTTATCCCATAAAATAATTGAAAACTGACCATGCAATTCATGAGAGTGAACATCATTTCCTCCATTATGCATCTCATGAATTTAACCTTATACTAGTGTGATGTGCAAAACAAACCGCTCTAGTGCAGTGTCTGATATCTTGTTAATTTGAGGCAAATAACTCCTCCCTAGTTTTCCTTCTCTTTTTAACATAGGATGTTTTTGAGCAGGAAACAGTCAACATGTTAATCAAAGCCATTTAAAGACCAGAGCTCATGCCATTTCCTAAATGTGAAATTGCATCCAACTAGCCATAGATATAACATGTCTTTCCTTAGGTGTGAAATTGTTTATGGAGATCCATTAACATTGAAATGTTGATATAATGGATTGCGAAATAGGGATAATTCTGCATTGGTTAAGGTTCAAGCTTGCACAGTTAGTCTCAAGTTCTACCCTACCATTGCATTTATGTCACAAGTAACATTTAACCTATATGAAATATGTCACTTAATAGCTCGACTTCCTATGCCACATAACAAGTAGCCAACAGAGAAGGGAGACACGGTGGAGAAAGAGGAAAAGCTCAAAGTACATCTGTCTACAACAGACAGCATTTAAATATTCCTCTTAATGTCAAAATATGTCGTTTATTTCCAATTTATCTAGTTTTGGAGATTTGTCTCTGATGTTTGGGTAATCTAGGGAGTTATTGCCACAATCTTGTCATTATGTTTGGTGGTAGTATGAGCCAGCTTTGTCTTGTTACAGTGTGCAATCGCTTGGGCTTATCTTATTTCAGTCAAGAGGACGACGTAATTGCTTGTTCAAATACTTCATCTCTGTTGTAGAATATCATTCTACATTATGCAACTTTCTTTCCATATAATATTATTGTATTACATTTTTCCTATGGAGAGGGTCACTATAACGAATATTCCTCGAGTCACAAATTGGAATATTTGGTCACTACCATAAACTTACCTCATTGGAAAGATTATACTACATGAAGGTAAGTCCCTGGAAAATATGGAAAGATTATATTTGGTTTACTTAGCGATTGGTATCCTCTCAACAATCTTTGTTGCGTCATTTATTATAACAAAATTAGCAAAGAGGAGTTTGTTACAAAACAGCATCAGCTCAACCGTCACCTGTTCCTGTCTGTCAAACAGTAACCTGCCCCATTGCCAACATTCGTATATGCTTTACCAACATTCTTAGCATCGATCCTCTGTACAAAATATTCACCTTTTTAAAATAAGATCGAACCATGGTAGTAAAATTCTTTCTTGGAAAATTGGGTTAGGGTTAGGGTTTTGAAAAATTGCAGCAGAAAAATTGAGTGAGGCTTAGGGATAAAGTTCAGGTTGATGAAGAAAGATGAAAAAATTGCAATATGCAGTCGAAAGAATGCAAAAAATTGTGTTTATTAACAATTTTTTGAGGTCGAAAATGGTGACTGCCAGCTAATGAAAATATTTGCTATTTTTGCGTTCATAAAATCGGTTTTCCTGCCGAGTGGCAATCTTTAAAACTATAGGCTGAGTTTTTTCCAGGAGGAAAAAACAGTTTATAATGGAACCATATTGGTTCCTAACTAATTATGATCGTTTAAATAGTTCTTTGTAAAGATTTGATTATTTGTAATATTTTTTACTATATAATATCACGACGTCATAAAGACATCATAGACAAGACCATGCAGTTAAAGCTTAAATTTGGAATAAGGTTGATCATTCGGGATGCACCGATTTCTACTGGCAATTCATTTCTATAACGAATTGGCTCCCAACTAGGGGTAAGTATTATCTTCAGTCCCTTGCTTTTGGGGTTGTAATTTCGACAAATCAATGAGAAGCTGTGTCATTTTATTGCAATCATATGGCAAAGGCCAAGTGAGGGGTCCCTTCCTCTCATTGAGAGGACACAAAAGAGTGTTGGCTTGCTTGTGATGGTGATGACCAACTAGTGTGTTGCCTTGTTGGTAGGGGAGCGAACCATTTGTAGTGGCTCTAGATGACTGACACTAAGTAGACTTAGAGTGCCTATGTCACTAAGTAGGCTTAGAATGCCTATGTCAATTGATCTCGAAGAAGTGTGTGTTGGATTGCAAAGACAAGGGAACTTGAGGCATAGTGCATGTGGCATTGTCCGAATGTTGCCATTACATTTGGAGGTGTGCCTCCTTTGGGGCAATCGTATTGGCCACACTTGAATATGCATGAATGCATTCAACATCACGTACGACATGGTGTGAGCAAGAAAATTCATATCTAATATAATTATGAGTAAAAATAATTGCATTTCTATCTTTTTCATTTAATAAACATTTTTTGTTGTTGAAATCATGCTAAAATTGGGCGTATTTTAATTGGAAATCTAGGCACATCTCCTACAAGGATGTTGTGTCAAGTAATCTAAGATTAGGACACCTACAAATGGGCACACAGTCAAAACAAATGCTTAATCATGCAAAAGTTTACAAAATGAACATTTGAGGTTTGAAACACCTAAATCTATCAATTATTTGTCAATACAGAGGACTTGGTAAAGCAAACATCAGGTGAAATAAGCAATTTTTGGTTCAACAATAGCTTGCAAAATAGTTTGGAAGCACTTGTTCCAAATGTTAGAGGGTGTCTAAAGAGTCAAGTATATCCTTTGTCAAGAGTATATTTTTTGTTGGGAGTATATCTATTGAAAGGTATGCCAACACACCACTTATTTAACCTTATTTTTACCACATTATAATTTATTTTTTGTAGTGAAGCATGTGGTTTTTCATCATTGAGTATATTGACATCACTACTCTCTATATTGATAATTTGCATTCCTTTGTGTACGTTGTTATGTACCTAACTTGAAATCATCCACCACATTCATTGTTCAATTCCAAAGCAATAGGGCATCACCATAAACTAGGTTCCTTGGTGCCTTGTCTAGGGACATAAACTACTTTGATACCAAGGCTCATTTTGCTTTAAAGCTCTATTTAATTTGGCATCAATTAGCATAAATGCTTACAATCCTTTTTAGATGACCATTAGCCCATTACCAATCATAGTGATAATATGCCCTAGTTTGCATACATGAATAACAAAGCTTAACCTATAGTGACTAACTACATCAAATCCAATCAACCACGAGCAACATCCACATTAAAATATTTAGATTTAATACATCACCTTTGTAATTTTTTCTTAGTGACAAATAAATACTTGCATGACTAAAGAATTTTCTAAATATAGGGTCCAATAAGGTGCAATGCACCATGAGAATTACACACTAGGAATTAGCTGATTTGAAGGAGAATCAATCAAAATGTGCCAATTTTGGCTGAACATAATTTGAATGAGTGACACAAAGGACAAGTATTCAATACTTATACATGCTAATTTTAATAAGTGCAAGAATAAAAATGGCATGCAACTAGATCATTTGTGATGATTGTAGGTGCCTTTAAGTTCTTATCTCAATTGCAACATGTGACAAAGTCTATTCTCTAA
>VDFB02031639.1:0-12121 GCA_007258455.2 Sequoia sempervirens | reverse complement strand
CTTTCTTTTGGTTTTGTTATCAAGTT
Source organism: Sequoia sempervirens (assembly GCA_007258455.2). Taxonomy (NCBI): domain Eukaryota; kingdom Viridiplantae; phylum Streptophyta; class Pinopsida; order Cupressales; family Cupressaceae; genus Sequoia; species Sequoia sempervirens. Next base: position 12,095 of record VDFB02031639.1, on the reverse strand, counting down.
GTGTTTTAGAAGGAACGGCTTGATCAACCATAGGTTTCTTTTCTTCCCTAAGGGGAGGAACAAAAGGAACCATAGGAGGTTAGTCATCCAATTTCTCCTTGGCCTTGTAAACTTGTTTTATTTGAGGAGGCATGATAGAATTGCTTTCATTGTCTCTTGGTCTCTTGGATGATGTAGGTGAAGTTTCTAGTGTTGGTTGAACTTGGTTGTTTGGTTCTTGTTCGTGTTGAAGCATGGTTTCATCTATGATGGGAGTGTCAGAGGTAGATGGGGACATGTGTTGGAGAGACAATTCTGCTATTTTCTTTGCTTTGAATTTTGTGTCGTTGAAATAGGTTCTTGTCGCGGGTGTTGGTTAAAATTCCATGGGTTTGGGGCCAAAAGGATTCTAAGAAAGTTTCCCTTTGGCATAAGGGCTAAAGCAGGATGAATATTTCATTGTCAAATGGAAACTTTAAGCATTTTTTATAACTAAAGGGATAAATTTCATCGAGCTAAGCCAATGGATGCATCAGTAGCCTCTAAAATGAAATTTTCCAAATCACTTTTAATATTGAGAATGTGACATCTGATGTTTTTGGTCCTATTTGTAATTGAAGGGTGATCGATCCAATCATAGGGCAAGAAAAACAATTATGCGTCTTGATCCATGCTTTTGTTTTATCATAGTCATCTTGATAAAGTTCATGTAATACTAAAAATTCCTCGATGATCACGTTATCTCCACAAGTGGGATCTATTAGAATCCCATTAGTGGGCTTGTCATAGATACAACTGGATATGTAGAGAGGACCATCAGGTAGATGTTTAATTATATCCTTAGAGGAGAAAGCAATATCAAGAGATCTCATAGGTCAACCCTTATGGGGGATAATGTCTATTGCACCTACCATTTCATCCAAAGGATTAGCTTTGATATTATGTGAGATAGGATCATGATGTTTGTAACGTTACCAAAGAATCCAATAAAACAATGGCAAAGTAAATAAAATTATCAAAAATAATTTTTTTTTAACTCATTCGATTATACAAAATGTCTTAAGGATTCCAAGACGACGTTACTTAAACATTATAAATAAGAACATAACACCATAGTATTAAAGTCATAAACACAAGTAGAAAACATATACAAGAATGATTCATTTCCATAAACTTATACAGTTCAAGACATTATATATTTTGATTACATCTAGTGAGAAATCTCATAAATCTCAATACATCATATTGATGTTACAATGAGTACGCTCATAAACATGAGGTAAATATACAAAGAGGGTAATTATCTCCTCAACAAATATCCACGTCTGAACACGTTCAATGTCCACCATCACGATCATTGAAGTAACAAGAACTAGCTACAAGTATAATGTCATCTATAAAAGTAACCAATGAAGGTGTAGCACAGTTTCCACCCAATCGCGTGGAACCTGAAGGTCCACTCCCTCCATGCTAGGAGATAGTGATAGGTCCAGAAGACAATCAAACACAAAACAATGAACATACATTACATTACATGGTTGACTACACATAACAACATGACCACATCGAACCAAAGTATATACATCATAAGCTTTCAGAGATGACCACAATATAATAGTAAACTTCACTCAAGGGACTACAATCATGCACCAGGACAGAGTGTGATCACATAGTTGTTCTAAGTTACCCTGGTGAATCTTCCTAGACTACCGACCCTCTTCCAGAGTTACCCTGGTAGTCTCTACCAATTCCTAGCCCTTAGATTAACTCATGTGGAGTTGAAATTACCTTTCAAGAAGACAAAGTGTTCGACAAGCTATTCCAGGCCTTCTCAACCTACCCTTAATCTAAATGCGCATTAAGGCACTAGGTGAGGCATTTATATATCTGAACTTAATTAATGAATTCCCAGGTACATTTATTAAAATTTTCACTGAATTAATAACTTTCGTTAGGTTACCCTAGCCACCACTTTGGGTTCCAGCCCCAAACGAAAGCCACTCTTCCCACATATAATGTCATAACTTACTAACAACAAAATAGGACATTCAATACGCACATAAAGAAAAATCATGAGTATAACCTTCTCAATCATGACAAGACCATAAATACATAATTCTTCCAATTGAGAAAACCTAACCTGCATGGCTAAGTCCCAAATCAAGTCATGGCAAATGATCAACAAAATACATGAATAAACACTTTATTGTGCAGATTTATTCCCTAGCCTTTGGAAAACAAGAATTCCATACCACAAATCAATTTAACTTGTACTTTGATAAATTGATACAGTAAATCCCACAAAGCTTCCTTATACACTATTCAAAAGAAAAATTCCAAGCATGATTTCACTAAATCACAGTTTAAATGTCAAGTATATATATCATTAACTCTAAGATAATTAAACCTCATATCTTAAAGACATTGATTTTCACACCAAAAGTCGCCTTATCTTTTAAAAAATAATTCAAAAATGATTTTAATAGCGAATCAAAACTATAATTACAATAATTTTCATTCATAGCCTAAGTACTCTTTTTACACATAACTTATCTATTTATTTCCATAATTCTATTCATTCTTTCATTTTGTTAACTCCAACAATTAATCACTCAAAAGATTCTTATGCAACATTCAATTTTCCAAAGTCTAATTCCGTTCAATAACAATATAAATACCATATTCATTTAAAATTATAATCCTAAATATTATCTACTTATACATGAGATTTATCTACTCATTGTTATTTAAGAACTTTCAATATTTACTAACACCATTCCAAGTATTGGATCATTAGAAAATTTTAAATAACAATCTTCATTTATTTCAACATCATTATAAATTTTATTTTATTAATAAGATTATTAAATAAAATCTCTACATCATCAGTCTAGATCGCTATGTTCCCTACAATAATCACTCATATGATTAGAGACATGCGTGTAATCTATAGAAAACTATTAATTGACCCTTTAAAGTCTAACTCGATACGTATGTAATTTAAGATAAAACTTACTCTAAACTAGAAGTAGGAGGAATCATGTTACCAGATAGTGGCTGACATGCATAACATTATCACAGACTAATACTTTATGTACAATTTATTGGCCATCCACCTATGAGTTTCCTCCATTGATTTAAACATAGTTAACACTGAGCGAACAAAATACAAGAAGGAATCTTATAATGCATATAACTTAAGATTGTGAATCATCTAGACATCACAAGCATTTAAATACTAAGCCTTAGAACTCGCAGTTTTGGTATCGAAATTATCCATTGCATGACAGAAGAACACATAGATACCTTGGATCATCTGTCCACACAAAAGGAATATACTATGCAAAAAGAATGATTTGAATTAATTAGAAAATTTGATTCAATCTTAGAGGACATCTATAAGGAGAAGTGCTGGCCATACCAAGTAGCTTTGCAATGTTATGTCTTGATAGTCAGTACAATGGCTGAGCGAGTAAGGAAACTGGTTTTGAAATTCTAAATAGGGATTACGTTAGCAAGGAAATGATGGGATAAAGAAGTTACAGAGTAGGACTAACTCAATATTATTAGCTCTCAAAATCTTGGATTTATTGAAACCCTCAAGGGTGCATCCTTCAATGTAAGTTTCACTTGTGCTCGAGGCGCATGCAGTCAAGCAGGTTTAGCGGATGAGGGCTGTACATACCTCACACCTTAGTAATCCTTATTGCTTTACATAAATAGTTGATCATTAGGCGTGCGTAGTTGACCTCCATGTCCGTGCTGGCTATCTAGGGGACACCCATGACCGATGGTTTCTAAGGATCATATATGAATATAGATTGAGTATTTCTAGAAATACCATTTTAATTCCCTATTGGATCCTAACAATATTGTGATTTATGTTCATTCTAAAGCATCTATACAGAAACGGGCAGATGTGGCGCGGTGCAAAAGTAAGGAGACCGATGAAAACAATAAAGTGAAATAAACCCCAAGACGGAGGTATATGGTGGAGGATTTAAAGCCCAACAACTATGTTTTACAAATAGCTAAGTACCACAGACAAAATATAGTAATAAAGGAGTTTGAAAGAGCAAAGAGAGCACCGCTGGTGACTCAGGGGAAACTTTAGTTTCAAAAACAAGGCCAACAAAGTAGCAGATTCGTACCTACAGGCTCATTGACGCATCCAAGAGAATTTGCAAATTTTACCAAGTAGATAACATCTAAATCTGTGTTTAATTCGTATAAATGTTTATCAATTTTGATTGTGCTCAGCGTATCAAAGAATGTAATAATAAATTAAAAAATACACCTTCCTGTATAAAGGATTCCTAAGTTGGTTTCAAAGACAAATGCATAACCAACAAACCCAACTTCGTACAAAAATTCTCATTCAAGCAATGGCTTAAATTTCATAGTATATGAGAAAAAGGTTTTACAAAACACTAGTCAATTACCTTCTTCATCCACAACGTAGGCTGTATGGATGGAAACTACTTAGTTTAAGATAATAGTATATGTACAATTTGATTTACTAAATTTTATCCTGACAAACTTTCAGTTTATGGAGTAAAAGAAAGAATTCCCATAGGCATGACCATAGCCGATGCTTACAATTTTAGATTACTTACAACTAGTTATTAAAATACACATTTTCTCGACGCTAAACAACACTTATCGGGTCTAAACTCAAATTCCACTCAATCAAGAAATTATACCTAAACTAGTGAATACATTAACCCAATAAACAACCAAAAGTAAAATGAAACATTTTCTAGTGCAGTTCCCAGTTTCCCAGCGTACTTTCAGAATCTATTAATTAAGAAATTGCAGAACAAGGAAGAAAACCCGATAAAGCTTGTTAGTTGAGATGACGCAAAATCTGATGCTCCAGTCAAATCTGCCCAAAATCACCAAATCTTTGACAAAGAAATCTTGACAATCCTACCCGAAATTGTGCTTGCATGCAAAATTTGAAGCTTCTCTATTTCCTGTCGTGAAAACTTTTTTAGAAGGATTACCGTACAAAATTTTCTCAAAGCTGCTACCGTGCCAAAAAAAATTCTCCCGTGCAATGCCGTGTATCCAATTGCAACCCCTAAGGGCTAATTAATGCAATCCCTTATCTCAAGTCACAACTTAAGTGATAGTAAACATGCATTCCTAAATTTTCTCATGCAGTTAAAACATTAAATATCAAAGATATTTTCCTTTAGGTCATATTTCAGATATTTTAAGTTTTTGAAATCAACTCTTTTAAAATACTTGCTTTTCACTTAAATTATATTTGTACAAGTAACTCATTAATTACTTTTAAAGAAATACCTTTTCATAATTTTCACATTTTCTTTTAATCAAATGACTTGCTTAATTTAAATTAATAAATTAAACAATAAACATAACATAAATGTTTATTCTAATATTTAAACAAATTTACATTTAATCAATATATCAACAAATTAGCCACTTAACTAAATTACACAGTAATTAATTTCCAAATAAATAACACTGACAAAATTGACACGACAAGACAAAACAACAATGACAATGGGCGACAATAGGATACTCATTCAACGAAGAATGATGATTAAACAAGGACCAGACACTATCTCCGAATCAACATGATTTAATTGGATTAGGGTACGCTCAGACCTATCAAGCAGGTGGAGCCAATACTCGGTACCTGTATCTGCATAAAACATCACCTGTTAAACATATCATCATATATTAGAAAACACACCGTGAAGAAGAATCGCAACGCAACAGGATACTCACAAGTGAGTAGTGCTACATTGTCTTCTTCACTAGGACTGACAAGCATAATATCTTAAACATCAAACACATCATGATATCCACATTAAAAACTCAGAAACAACATATCCAAAATGCACGTGCATCCACCACAATGTCCTCATACGAGCTTAACCAAATAATCTTGATATTTAATAAATCATCCATAGGGTTTAACAACCAATATAACATTAATGTCGTAACTAGAGGCAATACAAAATAGTATGCAAAATAGCTACACGACTAACAAACAGACACAAGCAAACTGATACACATAGCAACAAACGGAGGGCTCAAGTTCAAAACAACATTTTCTGAAGCGGGTACCATGGCTTTACAAAAGATGCCTTTTAGCTTAACAATGCGGTGCAACCCCTTTGAGAAAGCGATGAATGCCAGCGCAAGGGTTGATTAATGAGATTTTGTTCTTGTCCACATCTAGATGAATTAACTATTTTTCTAAATATGAAATTTGATCATCATGATCATTTAATTAAAAGTATTTGGCCTTATGCAAAGAATTTGGCATTTCTTTGAATCCAAAGAAATGTATTTTTGTTGTTCCTGAAGGTAAACTGCTTGGGCATGTTGTTTCCAAGAAAGGTTTGTCCATTGATCCAGAGCGAGTAAGTGCTATTATTGCTCTCTCTTCCAAGCCATAAGAAAGGACTACAAAGCTTTCTTGGTAAGATTAATTTTGTGAGATGGTTCATTCCTAACATTGCATTATTGAGTAAACCTCTCACTTCTATGTTGAGAAAAAATGTTCCTTTCAATTGGACAAAAGAAGGAAAAGACAGCTTTGAGGAGATAAAGAAGGCAATTTTTGAAGCTCCTACCTTGGTCAATCCTAATTATGAGAAGGATTTCATTCTATATGCTTATGGAGGCGAGGAAAGTATATCAGCTATTTTGACACAACAGAATGAAGATTCCTTGGAGCAGCCAATTGCATTTTTCAGCCAGCCATTAAAGGACTATGAGATCAGCTATAACTTTGTTGAAAAGCAAGTGTTTTCTGTTGTTAAAGCCTTAAAAAAATTCAGACATATGCTTTCTAACAACAAGATTTAGTTAATGGTCAATCATGCTAGTGTAAAAGAGTTTCTTTTGAGCAAGGATGTGAGTGAAAAAAGAGCTGGTTGGATCACGAGAGTCATGGAATATGATGTGGACATCAAAATAGCAAGGCTAGTAAGAGGACAAGGGTTGTGCAAACAACTAGCAGTAGATATAATGACTGCTTCAGACATGGTTTATGCTAATGAAGAGCCACAATTAGCTGAAGATACACCTCCTGCTAGTTGGTATGAAGATATGGTCCATTTTCTTCAAACGGGCCAATATTCCCAAGAGTTAAGTTCATCAAAACGAAGGTATTTCAGACTTCAGTCCATTCCTTATGTTCTTATTGATGGTGCTTTATTTAGAAAGGACATTAATGGAGTACTTTTGAGGTGCATTAAGCAACATCAGATTAACAAAGTTCTCCAAGAACTCCATAATGGCCTTTCAGGGGGTCATTACTCACCAAGGACAACTGCTGTAAAAATCATGAGGGCTGGGTATTATTGGCCCAATCTATTCAGAGATGCCCACAAGTGGGTGAGAAGTTGTAAAGAGTGTGCTATTTTTACAGGAAAGCAAAGACTTGCTGCTCTACCACTCCATCCTATTCAGACGGATCAACCATTTGTGCAATGGGGGTTAGATTTTATTGGAGTAATTAATCCACCTTCTAGTGCAGGTCACAAATGGGTGCTAACAGCTACAGACTATTTCACTAGGTGGACCGAAGCTGTTGCATTGAAAGATGCTACTGAAGCTTCCATTTTAGAATTTCTTGATAGGCTGGTTACAAGGTTTGGTGTTCCTTTCACTGTTATATCAGATAATGCCAAAGCTTTTGTAGGTATCAAAATCAGTGAATGGGCTATTCAAAATGGAGTATATTTGAAGACATCTTCCAATTATTACCCTCAAGGTAACGGATTGGCTGAGTCTATGAACAAGAATTTGATCAGGATCATCAAGAGGACCGTTGCAGATAATCAGAGGACATGGCACACCAAACTTCGAATAGCCCTTTGGGCAGATAGGATCACGCCAAAGAGGGTGGTAGGTAACTCTCCTTTCTTGTTGGTTTATGGCAAAGAGGCAAAACTTTCATTATCTTTTGAATTACCTTCTCTTGAAATTGCTCGACAATTGGAATTGTTGGAAAGTGATGCTATGACAGTAAGGGTGGCAGAATTGGAGTTGGAAGAAGTTAGAGATCAAGCTATGAAAACCCTTGAGGTTCATCAAGCACAGGTCAAAAGGATATTTGATAAGAAAGCTGTTGGAAGAGTTTTTCAGGAAGGTGACTTGGTTTTGAAGTGGGATGCTGACAGAGCAAAGGTAGGTAGACATTCTAAATTTGACGCCTTATGGAGTGGTTCCTACATCATCACCAATTGCAAGCAAGCCAATGCTTTTCAAATCTCAAGGCTTAATGGTGAAGTTTTGCATATCCCAGTCAATGCGATCCATCTCAAACATTGCTACTAATGTTTGAGGGACCTTGAGTTAATTGTTGTTTAGTTTCAATTCCTCTAAGTGCATCTTGCACATTGCTATTGTTTTTCATTTCCCTAACTGCTTCATGCACAAGTTGTTGTTTGTAGAAGGCTCCTTTCTTTTGGAGCAAGTTGGTAACATTGTTTTTGATGAGGCAAACAATTTTTGTTGATCCTTATGAAGACTGCATGCCCAGTGGACTATATAAGGCAGTTGGCCAATTATTCAACAGGCAAATAACCCCCTTGAGATCGCCAAAATGTTACCTGATTTTTATGGAAAATTAGAACCAAAAAAATATAAAAGGAAAATATTTTCTGCAAAAGAAAGTCAAAGTCAAAGTCAAAGTCAAGGGAAAAAGTCAAAGTCAAAGTCAAGAAGGTCAAAGTCAAAGTCAAAGTCAAAAGAGGTCAAAATCAAAGTCAAGGGATAAGGATAAGGATTGCAAAATATCTTATCCATAGAGGATAAGGATTGCAAAATATCTTATCTTCAAGATAAGATTGACAACTCGGGATTCTAGTATCCCATCTTCAAAGGATAAGATTTGACAACTTAGGATTCCAAAATATCTTATCCGCAGAGGGATAAGGATTAAAATATCTTATCTTCAAAAGGATAAAGATTGACAACTCAAGATATCAAAGTATCTTATCTTCAAAGGATAAGGTTGACAACTTAGGATTCCAAAATATCTTATCCACAGAGGATAAGGATTACAAAATATCTTCAAAGGATAAGATTGACAACTCATAAGATAAGGATGACAACTCATAGGGAAAATATCTAAAGTCAACATGACTTTTTGATTTTAGGCTCTCAAAATCTATAAATAAAAGGTCTATGTTTGTTGAAAAGCATTGGAAAAGTTTATTGTGACAAAGTGACATTCAGTCCTTTGATTTTTTCAATCATAATCAGGTCTCTACTTCTGTAATCTTCTTCATTGATTGCATCTTCAACCTTATTTCACTTTGAAATAATGGTTGAGTGTATGCTTGTGATGTAATATTTTGCTGTTTTTCTAGAAAACAATCATTGTAGCAGCCTTCAGTGATTCAAAGATCAGCATTTTGCCTCTATTTGTTTCAATTTTCTCTGTGTATGAAAGAAAAGCAGGTATTATTGTGAGTCCTATGACTCCTTGATTGTTGTTCTAACTTTACCTCTGAATTATTGTTGCAAATTACTGTGTGAAGTTTTAGATTAAGATTCATAGGTTGTGTTGCTAAAACGAAGTAGAAATCTACTATATTTGGTGTATCACCTCCATTTCCCGTTTTAGTTTCAGATTATTAGATCTTTTTCCTCTCTTTCCCCAGCAAGGTTCTTTAGTTAGAGTTAGTTTTTAGGTGATTTACCAAGGGGAAGCCGCCCTTTAATTGGAGGTTGACCTCGAGTTTTCGAGATCCCACAACTTCGAGGGTCGTATGTTTCCTGAGATAGCTTCAAATTCAAGATTCGATGGGTGCATATTCAGGGTGTCGCAGTCACTAATATAATAAATCCATATGACACGCTCAAGATAAAAGCTTATTTTGCTCCAACTTTGACAATAAGTTTAGGAATGTGCTCTACAAGTAGAGTGATTTGACTATATCCTAGAGTTAGTCAGCTATCACCAAAGCATGTGGGTGATGAATGCTAGGATCTATCTGTTGAGAAAATGTGTCTCAACCTTGCAATTACATAAGGTGTTATTGATATGTCGGTGATGGAGGGGGCCACACAGCGGATTTCCCCCCCCCCCAAGAGGGGTCCGAGGGGATCATCCCCATGGTTGGGGGTCCAGAGGCAGCGCCTTGAAAGGAAAATTTTATTGATATTTTATTATTATAAATCTGGACCATTGATCATTAGGCTTTAAATCTAACGACCAATATCTATTAGCTTGACTTTCCCTAGAAGGCAACCCTATTTAATGAGGGAATTGTATTACGACTGTGTATTATGATGTATTCTAAGAATATGATAGCAGTCAAGTTGCCTTTGGATCTCTAATTGGTGATACTCTTGTGAGAAGATTGATTTGCAAGTATATTGTAATCTTTGTGATTTTTGAACAATATATTGGGCGGCTTTTGGAGTGGGGTTTTTCTCCCAAAATGGTTTTCCCCACATAAATCATTGTGTTGTGGTATGCATGATATTTGTGTTTATTTTTGTTTAAGTTTTTGTAATTGTTAAAGATCTATAAAAAATTTGCATTATTCTCCCCTCAAGATTAGTGAAGGAATTTGTTCCACTACCTTATATTCCTTACACTATCAATGGGTCTTGGATGGATTTTACTAGTAATGCACAACATGGATCCAATGAGATGTAGGCCATGGAGCTAGTTGAATACAAGTGATGGATGTCATCATCTATTGCTTAGGAGTTCTAAACTTTGAAGGATGATGGGAAAAGTCGTAATAGAAGATGAATAAAAATAAATAAGAAACTAGGTGGTCCCCAATATGCAAGATTTAGCATCTCTTTTACTTTTGAGGTTGGTGGAACAAGTGTGCCATTAGATAGTAATGGAGGAATATCTTACAAAGTTGTTGGTTGTTAATATTTGGTCATTTTTCTCATTGAATTATCAACATTAAATAATCTCTTTGTTGATGAGCCACAAAGCCCACTTGGTTGTGGTTGGGATGACATTTCACCCTAGCCCCAAACCATGAATGGTTAAAAGTCAAAGGAAATGCCACAACTTTCAAGTAGCATATCAAAGATTTTTTATAAAAAGAGAGGTAAAAAATTTATTTAATCAAAATAAACTGGCAATACATCCAAGAAAAAAAGCAGCCACTAGGGGCCAAACAAGTGCATCTAGCAAAAGAATAAAAAAAATGGAGAAACCAACAAATAAAAAAAGCCACCAACACCCTTAAGAGCCATTAATATCCTCCTGTAACAATATCCTCAATTTTTGAGAACCATCCAAAGGAAGCTGCTCCCAACTACTAACATTCCAATTGTCCATATGCCCAGAAGCCCATTTAGCCAAACAATGTGTAACATTGTTCCACTCCCTCATGATGTGGAAAAAAGAAACCAAGTCAGAAGAACTGTTAAGCCAAAGAATTTGTTGAACTATGTCCAACTTCCAATTCACCTTACCTCAACCTCGCTTGTTTAACATATAAATTAGGATTTGAGAATGTGTCTCACTGGTCAAATTGTGCCAGCCAAGAGCACACCCCTATTCCAGTGCCATAAAGATGGCAAGGGCTTCCATAAGATTATTAGTTTGGTGACCATGAAAGATAGAAAAAGAAAAGAAAATGGCATCTCCTGAACTGTCCCTTCTGATTCCTCCAACGCTATCATATCCAAGATTTCCCTTAGAGGAGTCATCAATGTTTATCTTCAAGACACCAACAGGAGGCAATGACCATCTACCATCATGTTGAATTTTCCTTTTGGGAGGCTTCCAACCACTATAGTAAGTCTGTTGAGTCTCAATTCCATCTAAGCCCAACCTTTGCATCAACATCCTCTCATCAAGTTCAAGAGGGTTATCCCTATCACACTTAGCTCGAACTGTTTCCTAAATCATTCCAAGAACACTCTAACAAACTTGATATACCACTAGTCTTTCTCGCTGAAATGACATTTGGTTATAATTTGTTATTTCTAGATTTTGATTGTGTTTGAGTTTTTCCATCAACATTTTGGATAACACTCAGTGATCCATCATCAAGATGATAGAAAGCAAAAGGAGATGAAAAATGGTTAGCTGCAAACCCAATTTTGCTTAAAAGGAAGAGGGGTGAGAAGTTGAGGGGATA
>VDFB02031638.1:0-26018 GCA_007258455.2 Sequoia sempervirens | reverse complement strand
TAAAGGATAAAAGGTGGGCTCCAAAAAGGTGGGACTTGGTCACATATGAAGATTGTGACAAGTTCAAGGTTCTAGAAGCCTGGAAGAGATGGAATGTGAATTAAAATTCACATATAAAAGGAGATGAACTCTAGATTAAATAAACGTGTGAATTAAAAAATTCACATGGGAAAGGGGGTCAACATCCAAAAGCGAAAAATGGAAGAATTGACCAAAAAAGTTAAGTTAAATTTAGCCAATGACCTGGTTGCCAGCAAAACATTGGATTAGGCCAATAAATGGAAGATTAGAGCGCGGCAAATGTGGTGAGTGATGTGACATTAATCTCTAAATTAAGAGATGCACACATATAACTCATGAATTAATTAAATAATCCGCATTGAAAAGCAAGCCATGGAGATGACAAGGAGAGAGAAAATGATGAATAAATTGATTTTGAAATCAAAAGGAAAATGACCAAATTCAAATAAAATTGTACAAAAGATTATTTAATTTAGAGAGGAATAGCAGAACAACAAAGTATTAATTATTAAATTAAATACTTTATCAATATGAGACAAAAGGTGTAATATTAATTTTAATAAATTAATATTGAATACGATAGATGTGAAGGCAAGAATTTAATCATATGGAAGTGACTCAAATTTAGATGTCTACACTATAAAATGTTTTGGATGATAATTTTTTATATCTTAGCCTATTATTTGTATAGTGTCCTTTCTATTGGAAGAAATACAAGATTGGTTGGTCTAATATTTGAAATCACTTTTTTCTTTACATCTTCTAAAATTTTATCTTTTTGGGGAACCCTACAAATATTTACCCAATTATTCTCAATATTTTTATCTAATCTATTTCTCTTTGCAATATATCTTTGAATAGTTCTCCTAGAACATTTAGTAATTGGAAAATTGCTTGAACTTGTATTCTATGTGATCATTTCTTACTAGAAATTACAATCATCAATGCTCTATGTGCAACACTTAAATCAGTAGCTCAACTCTTTCTTTGAATATAATTCAATGCTTCTCTAAGGTTTTCAACAATTGTTTATTTTAATGAACCCGATGAATTTTTCCTATTATCAACCCCTAAAAACTCCAAAATAGGGGTCATTTCTTTTCACCTAAATAACTTTGCACATAATTATGCCTTTCCAATTAGATATTTTTCTTCAAAAAATTTATCCCATATTCTTTTAGAGTGTAATTTTACTGTGCTTTCAAATAACATATCTTTAGATGAAATATTCTTGAAAAGAGAATCCTCATCCATTTCTATTAGATTTTCCATATCATAGAAAAAATTTCTATCTACGTTCAATTTGTTCTTGTACCTATACATTACCTTGGTCATCAATAATTTCCATGGATTTTTCTTGAGGAGATGTTCCTTCATTCACATTTTTGGTCTTTCTTTTTTGATTATACAAACTTGATCTAGTCCTTTTACTCCCCATCACAAATTGCTCAAATTTGAATTCACTTGCATACAAATGTACACATACATATACTTTAACTTAAATTATATTTTTGATATATAGAGATCTATCTAGATTAAAAAGAACATGCTAAATAGAAAACAACTAATGAGAGAAAAGGAGAGGAATAGACAAAGACCCAGAGCCTAGCACTACATGTATTCATAGGAAAGAGAGAGAGGGTAACACTATGGTTATGTCCCCAAGATAGAACCTAAGACTTTAATAACATGAATGAGAGAGATAGACTTGTATCTAAGAAGATATAGAGAGAGAGAGTAGGTATCTCAGGAGAGAGAAAGAGAGGGTAGTGCACTACATGTATGATAGAAAGAGACAACTCAAGAGATGAAACCAACTCTATAGTTAGATATGTCTTTTTGTAATGTAGAAGATAAGACTAATAAAATAAAAGAGAGAAACTTATCTAAGGAGAGATATAGAGAGAACTTAGACATATCTAAGGAGATCTAGAGAGAGGTTAGCTCACTATGGTAGAAGGAGAGAGGGATAGATGAAACCAACTCATGTACAATTTAAAGATAATTTCTTAATGTACAAGATGTAAGACTTTAATAAAATGGAAAAGAAAAAGTATCTAAGGAGAGAAAGAGAGAAAAAGTTTAGGTATATAAGGAGAGAGAAAGAGAGGGTAGTGCACTACACGTAATGATAGAAGGAGAGAGGGAAAGATTCAAAACAAACTCATAGTTAGATATTTTTTAACATGTACAAGATAATCATATAACTATTCATGGTGATGTAAGAAGTGTAAAAAATATCTATGTTAAATTGTAGAAGGTGTAAGATTTTTAATTTTATTTTTTGTGAAAAGTTGATGGTTTTTTAGAGACGATATTTTTTTCTAACATGGGTTATTTTTATCCTATAATTAAGTTACTTCCCAAGATCATGAGAAAATCACAAATATTCTAGAAAATTGCTTACAAATCTTATTATTCAAGGGGTAAACACTTTTGAACCGAAGCTATGAAGGTTAGAATACGACCATTCAACAATACCACCCCAATGGGGTTTGAACCTTGGTGGCAAGAACAACAATGCCACCTTTAAACCATCACACCATGCCAATACTGGCAAATTGCTTATAAATATTAGACATGTATGTCATGAGGTATATTTTGCACATGTGTATTACTTGGCTCATGGTGTAAGTCCATTAATACTCTTTTGTATTAATTTTAGCTATAGATTGGAACTTGGAGTAAGAGATTAGATAATTATTTTTCAATTTGTATAGCAATGAAGTGATACAAAAATTAAAAGCAAAAATTTGTATTTGTTAATTCTTGATTATTTATATAAGGTTTTCTCCATATGTATCTTGTATTATGGTTTGCATCACTTTTATGGTTATATGGTTTGTATTTCTTTTATTAAGACTAATAAAATAAAAGAGAGAAGTATCAAAGGAGAGATAGGGAGAGATGAAACCAACTAACAGTGAACTAATTTTTTAATGTACAAGATAAGACTAATTTAAAATGAAGGAGAGAGAGAAGTATCTAAAGAGAGATAGAGAGAGAATAGACATGTCTTAAGAGAGAGAGGGTAGCATTGAGAATTTATAGTAAATTGAACATGATTTATATCAATTAGCTTTCTTTAAAGAGAAACTAACTCATCTAAAACTCTAATTTCTTAATGTACAATATCATAATCTAAGTAATTAATAATATGGAAATAAATCTTGCTAAATTTTATAACACAAACTAGTAGTTTTCACTTTAAAACGTTATCAAATATAAATTTAATTTAATTAATTAAAACACATTGCATATTCAATGAGCACTATCTTGGAGATAGGGTGGGAGAGAGAGAGAGGTAGGTAGGAGAAATAGTTGTATACATTAAACAAATCCTAAAATAAGTCAATAATTGAGCACAATCTCATGTAAACATTTTGAATTAATAAATTACAAGTTAAAGATTAATATACCCAAAAATATAGCTCTTCTTTTGTCGAAATAAGTCCTTTTTTGTATTTTCTCCAAAATCTTTGAATTGAAAATAAAAATAAAAATTATATGAATATTTTCAATCTATTAGGTTTTAGTCGAACAACTTTCAGTTGAAACCTTTTCGATTGAAAACCTTTGGTTGAAACAGTCTATGTGGCATCCTAGTTGGCAACCAACTTAATCTTTTTCATAATTTTATGAAACTTTCAACTTCAACTAAATATTTCTTTAGTAATAATGATTTAAAAAAAAAGAAAAATTCCTTTTTGTAGAGCTTAGAGTGATGAATCCAAATATATAATTTTTTTGATATTTTGATTGATTTCATTTTTTTTCCATGCACTAGATATTGAAGTTACCTATTTGGAGAAAAAAATTGAGGGAAAAATGAAGCTAGCTTTTTTCTATTTGTTTCTCGAGGTCAACTGAATCAAAAGCTTCATTTTAAGGTGTCTACAAAATTATTTTTCACTTGCTAAAATTTTTTCTTCGCTAATGCCTACAATTTTTTCTATGATAGGTCATATGACCGTACAATCAACGGTATAATCAAATTGGACAAAAAATTTCCTCTAATGTCTGGGGTCAAATGCTTCAATTTTTGTGATTTGACAACCAATCTTGGGGTTTTTGCACCTTTGTACATAGTGGCAGGGGCAATTTTGGCCCAAAGTGCTCAAAAAATTTAGCTAGCTCCTAGTCTATCTGGTAACCTTTTTCTAACTTGAAACCCTTGTAGATCTAACAAAATATGATGAAATTTAATGAAACAAAAGACAAACTTGACTTTTTATGACACCTTGCATTCAATGATGACGTCCTTGAAACCTCTACTCACACCCAAAAATTTTTCACACAAAGATTGGTCCCTCAGATCTAGAAAGAAGTTTGCCACACTGAAACTCTAATACCATGTAGGAGTTTATGGTGAACTCCTCAACACCCTAAGATCACCTAGAAGACAACAATAACTTCCACAAGAGAGAAATGGCATAAATATCATGCTATGATTATGGATGCAAGATTTCCAAATTGAATATGTGATGTACATATGATGCCTTGCTTATAAAGGCAAGTTGTGAGATAGGTTTAAACGAGATTTTGACACGTGTCTTAATCCTATACAATGAGACAACCACCTTAATAAATATTAAATGACTTAAGACACAAGCATTAAATATCAAAAGATAAAATAAGATCTAGTGACAACTTAGCAATATTCCCTCCTAGGATCTAAGTGGACTTAACATGTAAATAAGACCTAGATAGGCAAAACACCTATTTACATCAACATTTTCAACTATATTAATAATTTTTTTTCCTAATATAAATCAATCTTGGAGTAAAGGTTAGCCTTAACAACTTTAATCTTCATTGACCTAGTAATATCGTAATACATATCAACTTACCATAATCTATTGATCTCAAACTATTATCTAGTGTGTCCTTGAATCAATATGCCATAGCTCATGCTCATCTATTGTCTAGCCAATAAATATTATTATTGTAATATTGTAAAGACAATTACTCACCACTATAGGTTACTATAGAACTATTTTATTTAATTTAAAATTAATTTGTCTTATTGTAGAACTAGTTAATAATTAATTATTATTATTTTTTTGGATATTGAAATCAAAATGAACCAATAAAACTACAAAAACATTTTATGAAGAAATCATTTTCTCATCAACACTTAACAAACATTTATTATTATTATTTTTAAATCAATTTAATAATCTACAAAATCACTCTATTGAAAAAACACTTGGTCATCAATATTTAATAATTGTTTTTTATTAAAAAAAAAAAAAACTCAACTTCAACTACACTATTGAAATCTTAATATCAAACTCAAAATCAATCTACAAACTCTTTACTAACAAATATTTGTTATAAGGAATCAATTCAATTTCAACTATACTAGTCATAGTTGTGTCTCGCATGAATCAACATTCGAACTAACTAACTAGATATTAGCTATAATGTTCATTGACCCAATAAAATTATAGTTAAAATCCATAAAATTCGAATTAAAAAGATTTATTTGGAAAATAAAGGTAAGTTAAACTCCCTCCACGAAACCCATGACCTTTTTGCAGGCAGAGAGGGAGAACATAAATTAAATTAAAAATTAATAAAAGATCTACTCTAAACTGCCCAATAGGTAACGGACCTGACTTTCCCTGCCTATGCATTAAGGCCACCGGGCGGGGGTACGGTAGGATCATTAAAGCTCGATAAGGAAGAGGAGGAGAGAGGAGAGGAGCGTAGAGTGAAATGGATCGCACGAAAGGGAAAGGGAAAGGGGAACGGGAAGGGAAAGGGAATGGAAATGGAGGGAAGATTGTACCAGCGACGGCCATCGGCATCGGCTGCGGTGTAGGGGTTGGATTCGGTCTCATGGGGGGTTAGTCGTTTATTTCCTTACTATTTCATGCTGCTATTCTTCTTCTTTTGTAATCTCTTATAAATTACTCGAACGTTGTTATCTCTCACCTTGATTTAACCTCTCCCGCCTAAGTATATTAAATTTGCGTTCGTTTGCATTAGACTTCACCAGTGCTAAGAAAAGGGGACCATTTTTAATCGTTGGGTATGCTATCAGGGGAACTACAATGGCAGGAAGGGGTTGTAATGGAGTGAATGGATAACAAAATCTTAATATAAATTTGATGGTTATTCTTATGTCAAAATATATCAATTTGGAGGTAGTTATGTTGTAAATCCAATAAAAGCACCCAAAAACTAATATCCAATGGTATCTTTTAGATAGATATATTTAATATATCTTTATTAAACAAGAAAATATAAATATAAACAAATTATCATGTCCAAAAATTCCAAAATATAGACTAATGAGAGTGTTGGAGAGAATGAGCCAGATATGATATGCAATTAAGGAACCCACAAAAATGTTTGGCCACAAAAAACAAGTAGCTTAGTTGTAGAGGTCCCAACATACTCATTGGAGCTCATACGTTCAAGTCTTAGTTCTTTCATAAAAATAATATGGTATACCAAATTAAGAGCCTTGAGCACCAAAATGTGCTTGAAGATAGGGTGGCGGAGAAAATGAGTCACACCCAAACTACAATAATAAGCACCAAAACGTCTTGCTACATTGAGGCTTGTAGCTTAGTGATAGTGGATCTCGATGCATAGATGGTCCTATGGTTGAGTCCTACTTGATTCATTAAGATTAATTAAGAGTAGAGTGTGCCCACAACTAAAAATAGGATCAAGCACTAGGAATTCTTGAAAAGAGTAGTTGCATGCCAAATATGTGGTCTTCGCACATCCATTTCTTCCACAACCAAGTATCAGGGGGAGGAGCTAGAGCTTGCCCAAAAAGCTTTTACCAAGAATTTTTTCTGGGAGTGCTAAGTGACATGAATTTAATGCTAGTAGACACCACAGGAAAAACACTCCTAATATCAAAGATTGAAGAATTTAAACAAGAATGAAGATTCTAGTTTGTGATCATTGATGGCTTCCAAATGATGAATTGTTCTTACTTTTCCTTATACATTTAATTGACTTGATGTGTATTTATATGCTAGATTTAAAATTTATGCTCCTTTTATTATTCGATTGACATTGAACTACCACTAGGACTATTTGTAATGGTCACAAATCACACTTCGAGTGCTCATGATAGGGTGCAAGAAAAGAGTAATTTGAAAGTTGTCAAAGGGGAGCTCCAAGGAAAGCAACAATCGGAGGTAACTACTTCTATGAGGAAGAAGGCCAAACAGCTCTAATCACAATATCTTTAAAAGACAGAAAAAGGCTGTAATGTTCCGTTCTAAAAATTCTTTATTTTTTTTCTTAAATAAATATTCCACACTCATAATAATACTTGCATAATGAATTATAAATATTAATTTAACTTTAAACTTATAATTTTGATAATTATAAACTTCAGATTTGAATCTTTAATACAAATTTGAAAATATTAAATGTCTTGAAATGTTTCCTAAATTTCTATCTAAAGTTAGGGGTTTCCATCCACTAACTTGGCAAGAGAAATTTCAAATTAAGGATTTTCGTCCTTAAATCTTTGAAGCTTTGAGGGGTTTCGTCCTCGGTGGCTGAATACTTCACAAGGAAAAATATATTATATTTCTTCACATCTTGATGCCCTCTTCTTCTTGAGTTATCCTTCTTATATACCCCTCTTCTTCAATGGTCATAACCCTTTGCATGCCTCTTGAATTTTAGTTAATTATTATTTATTATTTGTTTGAAGGAAATCACAACTGTAAAAGTAATTGCTTCATTGTAACTACTCATTGTGGATTGGCTATCCTCTTAATTGCTGCTTAGTATCAACTTGTATTTTATAATTGATTTTATTAATCTTTAAGACTTGTTGTGATCGATTGGGCATATTGTTAAATTGAGAATTTTTAAATTTAGGTAGGGGCATGACAATCTGCCTTTCCCAAGATTGCTTGTCCTCAAACAATTTTTAATTGGGATGATCAAAGATGTCTGCTCTTTTCCATTTGGCATCCTCCATAGGAATATTCTTCCACTTAACCAAATATTCTAGATTAACTTTATTTCTTAACTTCCTTTCTCTCATGTCAAGGATTGTTTTGGGTTCCAAAATCAATTTACCCTCATCATCAAGTGGGCTAACTCCGGACATGGTGTAAAATGTTGACCTAGCACTTTTTTGAGGTGAGATAGATGAAAGACATTGCAAATTCTATTGTTTGCTAGTATCTCCAACTCTTAGGTTAGCTCTCCTATTCTTCGTGTAATCTTATAAAGTTCCTAGAATTGCGGCTTGAGCTTCTCTGCACTACTCACCTTGTAAAGTGCTGTGCAAATTTTGCTCTAAATTTTCTGTATTGACCCCTTGGAATTCTGTCCAACACTTGAAGTGCGAGCTGATTTTATGTTGTTATGACTTGCTGATTGTTTGCTTGGTTTGAAGGGAACTCGTTTCATCACTCAGTGGTTCATGTTATGCAAATACTTAACAGCATCGTACTGAGTATATTAGAACCTATTACAAGACAACTTTAAGCAAGAACAAGTACAGCAGCTCCTAGAACAAGATTGCTGACTTAACAGACTTTCATAAATTCAGATCAGATTCTTCCCTTCTCAGTAAATTCACTCAGAACTGTGTCTCCTCATGAAGCCATTGACAGAAGAAATAATACATTCTCAGTAATAGAGTTTCTGACTTATAGCTGGACCTTTCAATGTAAGAATATGAGCTGCTAGAAGGTGAATACAGCCAGCAATATACTCTCAGATCTTATGCGTTCAAAATGATTATTAGGGGGCAATAATACACACTAATATGACCATAGCAATCCTTCAAAACCATGTATCATGCAATATATGATATGCATTTGTCAATAAATGTTAAACAGAATTTTAAGACACTTTTCTGTGCATCATATAGCCTGAGTTTAATGAACAGCAGCTACAAGAGCCACAACAGATGTAATGCTAATTTCTGGGTAAGATTCAAGGGTTTCCACATGTACAGCAGTATGTGATTCTCATTGCAATACATTCAGCTTACCACAGGCAATTTCTGGGCACTAACATGGACAAAACACGCTTTGAACACAATCCAGGTCAAAATATAACTTATAAGTTTGTTCCAGCTACGCCAAGAATGGTATCATCAGCAATGAATACCTTTATCAGGCCTGGAATTCGTGATTCCGATCTGAGCAGCCTAAGCCTCAGGAAAATGAAGCCGTTCCTCACGTGAAAGTGCTTTAGGACAGTCGTTTCTTCAAGAAGGGAGGCGCCTGATTTTAGAGCTCCAAAACGCCACTCCTAAACCCTCAACTGACCACGTCCTAGCTTGTATGAGCTACAGAAAATGCTCTAACCAGAAAATCGCGTCCTCCATTAAACTGTTCAGTTTCTTCAAAAGCCATGACTGCAACTGGTTTCTTGTTGAACTTAAAGCAAGGGAGTTTGCAAATGAACTCGCCTACAGCTTACACAACGATCTTCAGAAAACCGACCACTGGAACCATCGAAACCTCAATGCAAAAAGAACCACGAAGTCTGTGATATTACCACAATCTTCATTTCGCCCTTGGCCAATATCTTGCAATAAATGTATTTCTTCCAGAACCAAAGTCGACCAGCTAGGAGACGATATTCCACATCCGAAACTGGCATGAGAGCTCTCCAGAACCCTAAGCGCAGCTGCTTGAGTTCTCCCGTGAAAGACGATTACATTCTTCAAAGGTTCAAAAGTGCGAATGATCTCCTCTTTTCCTCCTTTTCTCCTTCATCAAAAGGCCCGATAAAAAAGACCATTTTTTCCAGTGGCTCAAACAAAACAATAAAGTGACTTTTGTATAGTCTTTTGAATAAATATTTCCATAAGGCCCTCTTATAAAATTTCATAAAGTCACTTTACCCAAAAATAATTTAATTAATTATTTAATATCACCTTTAGAGAATAATTTTTGAAACTTAGGCAATAATTAAATAATTAAATAAATGACTCCCTAATTTCATCAATTGCCTTTGGGAGTTAAAAGGCAATGAGGCATTCTGAGCGGCTAGCTGGAAGGGAACATTACACACCTCGAGGGAAGATTGCTTATAAGGTTGTAACTTTAAGAAAACCAAGTCTCCAACTTCAAATGTTCTTTCCAACCCGCGGCGATTAGCATATATCGTTTGCTGATTTTGGTCTTATTGTAAATTTTCTTTGAGGGTGTTTAGAATATCCCTACTCTCTTGCACCAAGTCTATATCCCTAGGGAGTCTACTATCTGTGAGAATCAAATCCACAAATGATAATGCCTCATAACCATGTAGTACTTTGAAAGGTGTCATACCAATTGATATATGGTGTGTGGAATTGTAATAATATTCTCCAAGATGAAGCCATTCTACCCATGCTGTTTTTGTTCTATAACATAATTTCTTAAATACCCTTCAAGTCATTTGCTCACAATTTTCGTTTGCCCATCTATTTGTGGGTGGTAGCTAGTGCTTGGGGTTAATTCAGTTGCAGTCATCCAAAAATGTTCTTGCCAAAATAAACTAATAAATTTACTGTCTCTGTCACTCACAATGTTTTTAGGCAGTCCATGTAGTCTAAACACTTTTCAAAAGTATAGATCGACCACTTATGGAGCTCTATATTCGAAAGATATGGCATTTAAATGAGCGTACTTGGTAAGTCTATCCACAACTAGAAAAATACAATCCTTCCCTTATACTTTCAACAGACTTGTGATGAAATCCATCGAAATACTTTCTCACTTTTGTTTTGGGACTGGTAGGGGCTGTAACAAGCTGTTGAGCACACAGTTATACTGAGAGGGGTTGAGGAGGGGGGAGCGGTGTGAATCAGTATATCATAAACTTTTAGTTTTCAAATTTAATCAATCACATCAATTGCACATATGCAAAATCTAGTCAGAAGCCTTAAAATTAAGAGTGTTTTAAATCAGTATTAAAGAGAAAATTAAGAGTATTTTCAATTTATTCAACCATTATAAAAAGGTTTCCAAGTAGTCAACATCGTCCATAACACTTCCAAGAGAGCTTAAATAAAAGGGAATTTAAATTGCATTTCATAATTAACAATAATATCAATGTAATGTATCAAGATTATACAAAGCATAAGTATTTCAATGACTTTCTCATATCAATATATATTCAACCTCTCTTGGAGGAATCAATCCTTCAAATAGAAACATCTTTTCTATGCTAAGTTATAAAACTTTAACTTTTCAAATCAATGTTACATTAAATACTTTCAAATCATACTTCCATTTCAAGTTTCAACAAGAATGTCAAAATACATATACATTTACAATGAGCTTCACAAGCCAAATCTGAATAATACATAAGTACATCAATAGCAAATAAACTTGGAACCACCAACCGCCGTGACGCCTTGGTCTTCTTGCGAGCTGGGGCCAAGAATGTGATTCAGGCGCCTTTTCCGCCCAACCACAAGTCCATGACTTCCCGGGTCCCTTCCTAACTCGAAGGAATCCCCGGCCCTGCATAAAGGAGCCTAGCAACCCGAAACAACAAAACAGGAGGGAACTCTCGATGCGTGCCTGATGCCTATATGCATTTCTAACATGAGAAATAAACACATTTCTTGCAACAGGAGGTGGCAGAGACTCAAATACATATATGTTTCTAGGCTTTTAAAACAAACCCATCTATTTCAATGGTACAAGTGCTTGGCCAAGCATAAATAATACAAGTAAATGGTAGTTTAGAAAAGGTAATACTACCGTCTCTGTTGGCCCACCTTCGGCACCCTGTCCCGGAAGTTACCATAGTGAAGTATGAATAAATACCAAAGCAGAAAATTATGCATTTTCGTACATGTTTCAATCATTCAATTAATTCTAAAAGAATTTCAAATGTGAATTTCAGAACATCCTTTGTAAATTCAGTAGTAAGATTTCGTTTATTCTTTGGTAAGTAACCCTTTTCTGATTTGGATAAAGGCTCTGTTTTTAAAGAAGAACATATATGTCTTAATACTTTTTAGTGCATTATTAGAAAGAAGATTTAATCAATTTGTTTGAATGTAACAGTGTTTTCTGTTTTCAGCATGTATTTCTATTCTTTCCAAGCTCAGGCTGACTGATAGTGTAATTTCCCAATTTCAATACAGGTTTCAAAGTAATAATAGTATACTGAAACAGTGCAATTTAATTCAGAATTTCAGAGGTTTGGAAGATAATCTTGCATTCACATTTTATGTTGTATTCCTTTACTCAGGATTGTACTTCTGTAAGTAAGTATATGTTAAAGTAATCAAGATGCTTTCCAGTTTACATGGTTTCTCAAAAACCTTTCTGTTCTGTTTCAGGTTTAACATTTCTGAGATATTTGTAAATAATTAACAGAATTCATACTATTTTCTGGAAATGGTTTACCTGTTTCAGCTTGTATTTTGGCACATTTATGCAAGGAAATCTATATATATATATATATGTATGCATATACAGCTATGTATATGTATACATATACATATATATATATGTGTGTGTGTGTGTGTGTGTGTGTGTGTGTGGGTGTGTAGAAATTCATGTACAGCTGCGTGTAATTTGAAGAAAGAAATTCTGGTTTTTAAAACTGTTCAAAGAATTCACTGGCCGTGCACACAGAACAGGATATTTTACAGGGTTTCCTTACTGGCATTGAGCAGAATTTAGACTCAGGGAAGCCCTTGCCCCTCCCATGGGGAGGGGTCGGGCTGTGAGGGGCTCGCGCCTCCTCCACAGGCCGCGGCCTGTGGAGGGCGCGAGCCTTCCACAGTCCACGTCCTTCCCATGGGGAGGACAAGGGAAATAATCCCTTCCTCTTTCCTATGGTTAGCAATTTCAAAATTCAGAATAAAGAAGACATTTGCCCAGTATAAACTGCATTCGAATTTATCTCAGAGACATTTTGAATTCATTCAGATGACAGAGTTTTTATGCAGACCATATATATATATATGCACGGGAATTCGAATTCCTGTGCATATATATAAGCATATATATATATGTTTATAAATATATTTGCAATTACACTTGAGATCAGCTTAATAAATTGCAGAATTTGCGACAGAATGAAAACCCTAATTCTGAAGAAAAGAATGTGTATTCTTTATTGCAACACAGAGAAATAAGCTATTACCCAGATTTCAAAAACGAAATTGGAAAGATTTCTCAGTTGTTTGTACTCTAATCAGGGAATAAAACATTTCATTCCTTCCATTTCCTTACTGCAGTTTTAAATTAAATTAAAAACAGGCAAAGCATGAAAAGAACCTGGCAATTTTTGCTTCCAAAGTGTGATGCTCAAATAATACCTCTTTGCCTCTGCCTGTGAAAGCCTTGATATGTGACCTAATCAAGTCCTTTTTCTTAAAGTTTCTTCCTTTCTTTTTTTTCAGGATCATGCATAAAAATTTCCGATGACGATAGCAAATTTTCATGTACTTTAAGATTGCCACATGCCAATCGTGATTGTTGGTTTTAAGACAGACTTTCAGAGTCTAATGTTCTTCTAAGCCGTTTCATTCTTTATTTGAAAATTAACCATATACCAAAACAGAAATATATATCCTTTTTTATGCAAATCTATAATTTTATTTTATGTGCTAACACAATATTCTATTCCTTTATTTGTTTTGTTTTATTTTAATTATATTTCTTTCTAAAACAAATTTTTCCTTTTTGTTGCTCGAATATAAATGGGGATTAATTAAATAGAATGTTCCATATTATTTCCACAATTTCTAAGGTTAATTAAAACCATATTTTAAATTTGCTATGCTAATTAATTTCACGCAATCATATTACCGTGTTCTATATGACCTAATGCAGCTACATGATTTAAGTGGTGTGTGCTAATCGGTTTCTCCTCTTTACTCCGCTTCTGTGAGCTAACCTCTTTAAGCAATCACATTCTTTGGCCTTCTCGATCACCCTTGGCCTTCGACCACCAAGAACTCAAATGCACTCAAAGGTAAAAATGAAAGTGTATTAGTAACCATTATAGAAACATAAATTTAAACAATAATTAATCAACATTCCTATTTTATATAAATGCACTCATAATTCTGAAAGAAAACAATTATTTGTTTCTACATTCCCATACATCAAAGCATTGTAGTATATTATATTGCTTTTAACATGTATCATAATTGTATATTAAATCTCTCATAAAGTCATGGTCAAACATTATCAAAATAAGTCATGGTCAAAATATCATCAAAGCATGAGACGTGGATACTAGCAATTAAGAACACAAACACACGATTTACGTGGAAAACCTTGCAGGAGAAAACCACGGCACAATTTTGCTTATACATATGTATACCTTCGTTCTTCTACTTGTAGGCTCCAACCTACTAGAGACCCCAATCTCTACTTGGCAAAATATAGGCTACAACCTATTGGAGGCTTCAACCCCAACACAAACTGAGCTCCAAACCAGCAAGGGGCTCCAACTTCTAATTGCTATGCTCCAACCTATTAGTTCTTCAATGGCTGATATAGTTTCTTCCACACCAATCTGATTCACCCTCGAAATCTTTTCACAATCTTCACAAATATGATACAAACTCTAAATCTTTTCACAATCTTCACAAATCTGATTCAAACTCTAAATCTTTTTACAATCCTTACAAATCTGAGTCAAGCACACATTTCTTCCTTCCTAAATCTGAATATTGTTATTTCAATTTACTAGCATAACTTCTATCTTTTCATCACACAAATATCTTCAATATAAGTCTGATTTACTCTTCATATTTCTGCTCTCCTTTTCTTTTTTACTCAAAAAATATTCATTGAAAATTGTTGCCTTCAAAACCTCCAATCAATCTTCTTTTATATCATGCAAAGGGAGGCGACTTTTTGAAAGTGTATGATCCTTCACAAAGGTTGCAACCCTTTTATATAGATGCAGCTTTTCATCCTCAACTTGGGCACACCACTTAGAGGGTCGGCTCCTATAAAAGAAATTAACTTAATTTATTTTTTAAAATACCCCCAATGAGGGTGCCACACAAAGGAGGGTTGGCTAGAATAATGGATCTTAGTGAGTCGGCCAACATTCATGATAAATATTTTTTATGAAGACTAAGTGCTGCCTTTAGAAGTTTATTTAATTTCTACGCTTAAACTATTCCTTAATCGTTTCTTTTCTTATACATTACTTGCTGCCTTTTATAGTCATTAACTTGGGCGATTCCACCTGGCCCAAAATGATAGTTTAAATTTGATTAATTTACCAATACCAAAGGTGAAAGGAGTTTGCCACTTTGAGTTGTATTTGAATTCCTTTGTTTTGAGCACCAAAAGCTATATTGGTCGGCCCATATTAAATGCATATGTAGGACATATTAAATGCATATTATCCTTTCCAATGGCAAGTGGGCCCAATGTTTAAATCTTTAATTTAAACATGCAATGGTAACAGTTAATGACTTCAACTTCGTTCCTTTGACATCAATGACAACATATTCCAACACAAACTAGCTGGAAATGTTTGCTCTATCTTGTTTTGTTGACAAATCATAAATTATTTAACATGCTTTTAGACATCCCCCTTGAGGCCCTTCCACAGAAATCGTCTTTGATCCTGGGACTAGATATATTCAGTCTAGAGAATGAGCTCCTCAACTACCTTATACCTATTGTCTTGCAACTTGCCTTCCAATATGTGAGTAGCCAATGTATCTTTGGCATACTCTATTAAAATAAAAGTTTTCCAATCAATAGAAATATCTATCATAGAACATAAATGAGGCCTTTGAAACAAAGCATCAACCATGATATTATTCTTTCCCTTCACATACTCAATATCAAAATATAAGCTTGTAACTTGCTTACCCATTTCTGTTGCCTATCATTCTTTTTTTTTTGATTTAGGAAGAACCTTAGATTGTTACGTTCTTTCTTTACCACAAATTTGCTTGAATTTTGCTAATGCATGCATGATGGGGATGTAAGAACCCTGCCTTATTCTGTCCGAGAAACTCAGTTTGAATGGATTGACATTTCGTCAAATGGTTGGCATGCAATGTCTGAGTTCTGATTTTCTGAGTGTTTATGTGTTTTTTTGATGTTTGTTTGAATGTTATCTCAATGCCAAAAACACATATAATTGCATAGAAATGATAAGGAATGTTTACAAACATTTATACAAGGAACCCACAGGTAAAATTGCTTCTTAGTGAATAGAAATCAGGTCTGATTACATTCTTATCAGGTCTGATATGCAAGTTATCAGACTGTAACAGCACTAGAAAACCCAATACAAATGAAATATTTAAGTACCCAATATGCCAATAACATACCCGAATAATAAATACATCTAATTGCATGTCAGGAACTTAACACAGCAATTTTGGAAACGTGCTTGCAGCAGCCTGGTGACCTCTATCTTGCACACCTAGCACTGAGATCAATGTTCTCCACCAATGTTTGTGTGCAAACTGAATCCCTTGACCTGGTCGCTCCCACTAGTGAAGAAAGCACACATTAAACAAAGGCGTTTCAGCTCCAAAAGAACACGCCCAGCACATTGTCTTGTACAGCCCCCATTAAGAATGATGATCAGCTTCCTTAAATACCCACGTGGCTGTGTATTAGGATGCTTAGCAGCAATAAATCACTCACAGCAGATATGTCCTCTGATCACAAACAAAATACTCTTAAAAATCCTTGAATAAACTCTTCAAAATCTACTAATGAAATCCCTACGTGCCATAGAAGAGAAGGCACAGCCGGTAATAAAATGTTCTCCAATATTGATTCTTCAAATTTCTGATCTGCTGAGAATAATCTTCAAACCCTTGAACAATCTTTGACGACAATCACTTCCTGATTTGTATAAACTCCATTGATGCTCAACTGTGATCTCCGTATGAAGCCACAAGCACAATCGAAGAGAGGCTACGTTCTCCAAGATTGAATTTACTACAAAACCCTAGGTTTCTTTCTCAAAGCCAAAGCTTCTTCAGGAAAGACAAATGCTGAATGATTCCAGAATGAATGATAAGAGCTTGGGTTGATGCTTTATATACTTTTTTTTCAAGAAGAGGTCGATCCTCTAGAAGGCTCTTTTAATCATTTAAAAATGATATTTAAATGTGCACTTTATAACTTTAATAAATGCTTTGATAAATGGGCACTCAAATAATAATAATATTTAATGTACTTTAAGTCATTAAATGGCCCCCTTTGGACATAAAGTTATAATATAACTTTATAATTGCACTTTATAAATAATTATTAATAAAGTACTCACTTTATTAATAATTAAAATAACATAACTCCACAAATAACCATTATTTCTCAATTATGTCTGAACCTGGGAGTTAACCATTGTATCCATTGTGCATCCAATTGCCTTACTAAAAATAGTAAGGGTCCCTCTCTAACATCCATTGACTTACTAACCAAAAACCCCTGAATATCAATGCCTTAGAACAAATGAAGGATCTGGGGAGATAAACACTTACAACTTCCACCTGAAGATCTCCATAACGCCCAAACTGAACCCTCTAATCCACCACACTAGCCTACGAGGGTCAAATGATAGGCTAATCCTTCAAACTCTGATGCTCACAAAATTGGGGACATTACAGTCTGCTCTCCATAAAATTGCTTGTCCCCAAACAATCTCCATTGCAAAGAAACACCTTTCCACTTGGATCCCAAGGGAAGTGCTGAGTAATGTCCCTCATATCATCAACCAACTCCTGTAACACCAACAACTGAACAACTGACAAAACATGATGAACCATGTCAACTTCAACATCAGGTGTTGTAGGAGCGTAAACCTCAAGAGGAAGCAACTCAAAATGCTGACCAAGTTTGCTTCCCATAGCTGCGCAAGGTGAGATGTCATACAAACTGTCCAACATATGCGCATCAGAATTGTGCATTTGAAACAAATCATGTACATGAGGATCAAAAGTGAAATTGCAAGCAATCCGCATCATGAACACACAACAATACTCCCCAGTAAAACTTGATTGGAACCCTAATGCACCCGAAGGATCCCTTAGCACGCTAAAGAGTGTCCAACAAAATTTTCCTGGATCCCAAATCCAAAATGGAAGTCTGCCCTATCTGATATCCTTGACTTCCTCTACGCAAATCTGATCTCAACTTCGCCATGCTGAAAATGGTGAAGCAACTTGTTGGAATCCATCCAAACGATAGTGCCAGCCCTATCACCGCCCGAATTCCAATACAAATGAACCTCACATCCCTCCATCATGAAGAGATACAAATATATGAAAGTATCTGCAACACAACATCTCTCTCTATCCTCTGCCAAACTCCCATGGATGTGCTAACTAACCAAGCCATCATGCCCATTGCCACAATAACCTCCAGGAAGCCTTGTCTCCCATTGAAACCTAGAAGTGGCAAACTCTATTAGGTACACACTAGCATGATGGTAATCCAACCTCTGATCTTGCAAGTAATCCCCTGCAAACAACTGAGTCGAGTACTTGCAGCCTCTAGTCTCATCTTTTGAAGATGGTAACAACGAGCACATAAATGATTTGCTTCCCTCGACTGCGCAAAGAGAATCATCATGCGCACAAGAATTGTTCATCGAATACAAATCATGTACAGGTGGATCGAAGACAAAATTGTAAACACTCCTCACCTTGTGCACATTGTAAAACTCTTCCGTGAGCCCTATTTGGAATCCCGATGCATTGGAAAGATCCCAAACACTACGATTATCGCCCAACTTTGAACTAGTGTCAGGAGGGAGATCAACATCTAACTCGAAGAGTGGATTATCATAAACCATTTCTACCTTGGACTCAAATAATGGATTATTCACAAATTGCACATCCACTCCATGCTGATCTGAATCATCCATCTCCAAATCCTAGGAGTAAAGAGTAGAATCAAACTCCTGTATTGGCTCACGCTCCTCCTCTTGAACCACCTCCTTCTCTCTCCTTGTGCCCTTCTCTCTACGGAGAGAGATAGGATGCAAACTTCCACCATCATGTGAGCTATCAACTCTGCACACTTCCCCAACGAAGGTGAAGAGCACAAAAGATTTACTGAGAGGGGGGGGGTGAATCAGTAAATCAAATACAAACTTTTATTTTTACTCTTTTCAAACTTATTACAATCAATTTTTGATATGAACCAATTTCCCCAAATTGATACAACTTTATTGAAATAATATTTTTCAAAGTAGGCACCAACCTACAGATTTACACCAAGATGATTTAGTAGAATGTAGCCTACAAGGAACACCTAGACCTCTACAAATTTAGTAGACACCTGCCTACAAGGAGCACCAACCCCTAATGCAAGGCACCAAACCTTGACTTGATGGAAGTGAGACTGCCTTCAATCTGATCTGCACAAGCCCAGCTCTCCAATCTGCTCTATGTGATCAATGATATCACCTTCAGCCCACACAAGGAGATGGGAATCTGACTGAACTGCTAATCTTCAACAACAACCACACTTCAAGCCAATCTTGAATGTCAAATATATATTTTGCTCAAGGATCACAACTCTTAACTCATCTTTGCCTCTTCACAAAACACCTCTCTTCATAAAACACAACTCTGCCTCTTCAGATAAACCACTACTTTAACTTATTAATTTTCTGTTTATGCACAAATCGATATTTACACATAGAACTGTCTTTTAATTGTTTGCCTTTTTTAAAAAAAAACGCACCACTTAATTAATTCGTATCTCTTTAAAAGAGACGTATTGCTTCATGAGATCGCTGTTTTCCAGATTGCATTGAATAAATCAGATTGCACCACTTCCTCAATTATTCTTTAAAACCAATTTTTAGTCTTAACAAAAGAACGCATTACTTCATACGTCATTGTCCTTAATCGCCCAATTCTTTTTAAGAGAAGATGTGTCTTTTGGTATTTCGCCTTTTTCTCTTTTAATGCATCAATTCGTTTTAAGTGAAGACGTGTTATGCCTCTTCGAAGGTTTGAAGACGTGTTTGTTACTTATGCCTTTTCACCTGAGGACGTGTTATGTCTCTTCAAAAATACTTTCATTAGCGCCTTTTGATTAAGTCGAGCTAACACGTCTTTAGATTAAGTTGCTGACTTTTCAAAAAGAAATACGTAGTTAACATGTCTTTAGATTAAGTCCATAACCCTCCAATCAGCACGTCTTTATTTTGTCCCTTCATTCGCATTTTGTGTCTTAACAAATATGTAGTCTTTATTTTGCACCTTCTTAACAAATACATATTACACTCAGATCATTCTTTTCAGTTTGTTTTACTCCAGATCACTTTTCCATTATAATATTTGTGAGACTAATATTATAATGAGTTCATTCTTTTAATGCTTTAACTAATTTGATAACATATCGAATATCTCAATTTGATTTATCCATACTGAACAGATTCTTCTGAAAAAGATTTTCAAATCTGAACATTAGTCTGAATCTGATGAGCATAAATCTGAAACTGATGATCCTTTATCAGATTAGAACTGTGTGATGTTGATCAGATTTTGATAGTGCCAAGTCTGAAAGCTGAATGTTAATCTGATCATCTACATACCATGTTCTTCATATCTTGCTTTGGCATATCTTTCAGCACAGAATCATTCCAATCTGTTCTTCAAATTTATTAGAGCTTGCTCCATAGTTATTTTACTCCATTAATCTTATTCAACTTCATCAATCTGATTTATTCATCTTTAATAGTCTGATTAAGCTCTTTGTCTTGACATCAATGACAATTCTTCTAACAATCTCCCCCTTTGTCATTGATGGCAACTTCTCCAACAATGGCAATTGGATCCTTTGTTTGTTCTGTCCATCTTTTGACACATCAAATGGCAAGGACATCTCAACAATTCTGCTAGCTCCCCCTGAATACATGCTTCCATCAATTAATTTGATGGTTGTGGAACAACTCTCAATTTGTCCCTTAGATATTCAAATGTATCTCTTGGAAGTGGTTTAGTAAATATATCAGCAGTTTGCTCTTTTGTAGTTATGTATTCTAAACACACTTGTCCTTCTCCTACTTGTTCTCTCAAAAAGTGATACTTAATAGGAATGTGCTTGGTTCTTGAGTGCATCACTGGATTCTTGGAGATATTGATTGTACTAGTATTATCACAATAGATAGTGCAGGGATGATCATACTCCACCTTGATGTCTCTTAAAGTTTGCCTCGTCCACAAAAGTTGAGTGCAACATGCTGCTGCAATATATATTCAGCTTCTGCTGTAGATAGAGAGACTGATTCTTGTTTTTTGCTCATCCAAGACACTAGATTTCCTCCAAGAAAAAAAGCTCCTCCACTTGTACTTTTTCTATCATCCACATTTCAGTACAAACCTAATCGCATCTCAGAATACTTCCAAGAGTGGAAACCATTTCCTACTAGGGGTAATTACAGGTATGTTTTAATAATCCACCAAAAACACTAATGTAATAAGATGTCCAAAAAGATTAATTTATCCCTCTCTTTGAAAAACCATTGTAAGTATGCTAAGATTGCGAAGATCATATTCCAGTTTTATCGGTCTCAACGTTCTGTGATAAGCTCAATGGCCGCTAGATATGCTGGTAATAAACAAGGGGACTTACGTAAGAAAAACTTCACAAGTTCAGGACTTAGGGAATTTATCATTAAAGGCTCTCAATTAGGACTTTCAATGGATCTCAAAAAAATGGCAAAAGGATAGGGTTTAGGAGAATCTAGTCTATGTCTAAGAACTCAAGAGACAATAAG
Organism: Sequoia sempervirens; assembly: GCA_007258455.2. NCBI lineage: Eukaryota > Viridiplantae > Streptophyta > Pinopsida > Cupressales > Cupressaceae > Sequoia > Sequoia sempervirens. The sequence continues at coordinate 4,304 of VDFB02031638.1, read as the reverse complement.
GATTCGGTGAAGGGAATAAACCACACTTTGTTTCGCCTCCTGCAGGACAACATACGCAAAATGGGTGCAATCTTCAAGGGTTGTGAGAATAATTTCAAACCTCGAATGAGGCTGAAGTTAAGTTTCCACAATTAAGAGCTCAGGCTAACTTTACGCATCGAATGCAAATCATCCATTCGAAGAAAGTATGAGCTACACTTCACCATTGAATCAATACGATCAATCTCTCATTCAATTAACCAACTTTCGAAACAAATTCTACCTAATCTAACTTTAACTTTTATCTATGGCGGAAGAAGATATGCAACCTCGCTTACTATTTGATAATAAGAAGTTATTCAAGGCAAATCATGCTCAAGAGCTTTTATTATTCAAAATAGTCTCAATGCAACAATCTCATATTCTGTCTCCACACAAATGAAAGTGAGAGAGCATCAGTTTATATAGAGCTTCAAAAATGAAATGAAGGGCCGAGATTAAAACAAGATTAACGGCCAAGATTATTACAACCAAACCCTAATTAGGGTTTCCCAAAATAACAAGTCATCAATCAGTAAACTATCAGTAGAGAGGCAGTTAAAGCTATATTCTAGGAGAGGCGTCCTTATCCTTCTGAGCAGCTACGAATCTGGACACTACTGCAATGACCTCCTCCATCGTGACAGGTGGCAGCATGCTGATCCGGAATTCAAGCTCATCCAAGTTCTCTGCACATTTGGCAAAGGTATTCGCCCATTCTGCTTCCTGCTTCCTAAAGTCATTCCGGATGGCCGAAAGACTTGCCACCTTCGCAAAATCCTTTCTTAGAAGTGGTCCAGTAGTCGAGAAGAAAACCTCTTGAATCTTTCGTTTTAGCTCCTCCAGCTGCATATCCTTTTCTCGGACAATCTCTTGATCAAACATTTTTGCAGCTGTCATGTGAATTTTCTCCCGAATGTCCTTTACCTGCTCCTTGATTCTAAGTCCATCCACTTTTGCCTTCTCCAAAACTTCCCTACGTATAGTTACTGCCCAAAACCAGTGATTGAAATCATATGCTGCTCCTGCAGCAATCACCTTCCTGCTGACCAACTCCTCTCTTGGAGTGTTCTTCAATAGCCTGAGGCATGGAATAAGCCTCTCCTGCATATCCGGAATACCTTCCCATGTTTCCGCCATATCCATAAGTCTGGAAAGGAAGCATGAGGTTTGCCCATAAGCAAGTGCCAGCTTTTCCATGAACAATGCCGCTTCTGTGCCTTCGCTCGCCATCCAGTCCTGGGCTTCCTTGGCCGTCACCATTCTGTACTCGACATCCTTGGTCACCTCCTGTGATGAATTGAGGAGAGGAGGAACAATCGCATTACCCTGATCAAGTGGCTGGGTCAAATGCTGTATATATTCCTTGAGATGTTCGACCTCCTTCTTATACTCCTTCTTCTTAGCCACTTCCTTTTCCAGTCTCGCTTTGATGGTCGAGACGGAATTATCTAACTCCTCTACTTCTTGACCTTTCGAGGTCGGGCCAAGGTCAACAGTGGTTATAGCATACTCTTGAGGAGTGATCTTGTCCTGTGGCTTGTCCACCGTGGGTACTGCAATGTGCACGGAACGGTTGCCTGTCTCATTCCTCTGAATGGTGGAGAATTTCTTGGCAGGCTTCTTGATTGCGACTTGCTCCAATCTCGCCAAGAAATCGGCAGTATCATCCTCCTTTCTTGAGCTTCTGCAGGTACCTGGATCTTCATTCTCTCCAACAACCACTCTGGAATGGTCGGCTGTTCAATCCCATCCTCGACCTGAATCTCTTCTTCATTCGGAACATCCACAACTCCTCTGAGAGCGGAAATCATTCCCTCCTCGAAGTCATTGTTCCGAGCTTCTATCTCATTGTCTGAACCTAAGATTTCCGTGCCCGTAGGTGACGGAGGCTCTTCATCATCTAGCTGAATAGGTTCAATATTTTCCTCTTGAACTGTAGGAGGTTCAAGCATCTCTACCAAGGACTCGTCTATAGTAAACTACCTTACCGCCGATGTTCTCTGATTAACGAAGGTTCTCCTTTTATGCCTCTTGGAAGTGCTCAGACTTGGGACTATTTTCTCTTCCTTTCTCTCCATCCCACTAAGTCCCCGGATGCACCGGTGATTAGAAGAATATGACTGACCTTGCTCGTGAGGGTCATATGTGAGCTTGATTCCTTTGTCTTAATTTTAAGCGGATAGTCAACCCACCAATCGAAAGAGTATTTAGTCACCGTCTCATTAGTGTTGCTAAGTTTGCGTGTCGGTCGACTCATTTCATTGAGGAAGAGGTCGGCTTCAAGCTGGCCGGATGTGTCTCTACCATCTTGTAAATCGATCGCATCAAGTAACTTGATTGTCCTCATGAAGCTCAATGACATTCCGACCACATTCTCCGCCCCACTTCATACTCAATACTTTGCCTTAAATCTTCCGCCCTCCAGGCTTGTACTTCTACCGTCTCGATATTATGATGTATCAAAGTTGACCCTGGACTTGTAGGCCGTGAAAGGATACCACTGGATCTCCAACCTTGCACTCTCAGTTGCCTGTGCTGATGGACAATACTCCAACATGTTCCCAATGAAAAATGGGAATGTGACAAATGCCTTCTTGCTTGGCCTCTGAATATTCTGGTATTCTTCTAATTGTCTCAAGACCTCGAGCAATATCATCCGATTTGTCGGATAGATGGGCAATTTATAGGGATTTCCAGTAAATCCCTGGATCCTAACATATGTGAACTTCGGGAACTGAATGAACCAAGACCCGTACTTGCTGATAAGACTTTTCGCCTCGTGGCTCAACCTCTGATGCACTCCTCCTTGAAGCTTTCTGGTAATGTGCATTAGGAAGGCATCATGCACGCTCCTGAAGTGAGTCTTCTCCTTCAATTGGAGCTGTGGGTAACAGTCGTAAGGCCTGAGCTCGTTCTCCCCATTGCCAATTTTGCCCTTGCAAATCAATCCTGGATACTTGTATGATCTGGCCAACAGGTATACCACATATGAACTCATATGAAAAGACTTAGTCTCTTCGAGGTTGATCAATTGTTCGTGGAGGTTGTCACTTATCATCCGTGACCAGTTGAACATTTTGATGCCAGAGGTGATCTCGTCTATGAAATAGTACATCCAGCTCTCGAAAAAGGCGCTTTGCGGGTTACCAGCTATTCTATTCAGCATCAGCACGATATCCCCAAAATCTTCCTTGAAGTCTGTTCGGCAAGGTCTCTTGGGCAACTTCTTGATTGAAGGCTTAGGCTTGTCCATCCATACTTTATTGACTGTTGTGGCGCACAAATCTGGTTGACTGTCATATAATCTTTTGGCTTCTTCCTTGGTCTTATAGACCGTTCGTGAATGTTCCGGGATGCCGAAGGTCTCCTGGATTGCAACCTCGCCCAAGTGTGCTAAGATTCTTCCATCAGGTGCGATGATTTGTCTCTTCTGAGCATCATAGTGGAGAGCACACTCCACCATCAGTTCTGCACAATCCATTGCCGGTGGGAATCCAGCTGCCTGAAATATCCCGTTTCTGACTATCCGTCTAGCTATTGGTGTGGGAAGTCCCTTCTGCCCATACACTCTTTTCTTAAACTCATCAAAGTCGACGTGCCCGAGATCGGTGTCCACGACATTCTTCCATTTTGAAACGACTTTGGTCTCTCGTTGAGCACCCTTGCTGGCAAACTTCATTTTCAGCTTCTTTGATGGTTCGCCTGCCGTGGTCGTCAACCTGCAGTCCAAAAGATTAACATTAATACAAAGACTTTTTTAAATAATTAAATCTCGTGCCTTGGATTCGAAAATTTACTTTCAGCTGGTTAAATAATTAAATTGTTGTGAAAAAGCAAGCTGAAAGTAAATTGGATGAAGTTGAAAATTTCGCCAGAACTTCGTCAAGGTGAAAGGACAGAAAAGAGATAGCAAATTCATTTGATTGGACATCAAACCTCAGTGAAGAACTATTGGATGCAAATCAGATTTAAAAAAATCTGATTTTTAGAAGAAGTGCGCCCCTCTTGCACAGAAGAATTTCAGCTTTCAATAAATCTCTTCTCTTTTCCTGCGAAAATTCTTCAGCATAACACTATTTCACCTTCTGGAAAATTCGATTTTGCCTATTGATCAACCAATTGCCTGATAATTTCGAGAAAGATTAAATTTCTCTTCAGCTGTGTGTGGAAAAATGAGTTGCTGAAACTCATTATAATGCTGAAGAGTTTGATTTATTTTAGCAACTTCCATCTTCTCTCTCGATCTCGACTTGTTTTCATTTATTCGAACAGGCAAGTTTCCT
>VDFB02031637.1:48428-119837 GCA_007258455.2 Sequoia sempervirens | reverse complement strand
TTGTAACATTCTTTGGTGCTTCCATTTGCACAATTACCCGTATCTTATTTGGGTTAGTCTTTAACCCCGCTTTACAAATTGTGTTCAAGTAATTTACCTTGCAATACCATAAATTGACATTTCTTTGGATTCAAAGCCAATCGTGCAGATTTACATCATTCCATACATTCGGAAAGAACCTTTAAGTGGGTTTCTTAATCATTGTAGATTGACCAATCATCAATGAATGCTTTAAAATTCTCCATGGACATCTTGTTAAAGATGTGTATGATTATTCTTTGGAAGGTAGCTAGGGCATTACATAGTCCAAACAACATCCGTTTATATGCATATACTCTATCCTCCATCACAAATGTGGTTTTCAACTTGTTGTCCTTTGCATAATCACTTGATTATACCCTGAGAAGCCACCCATAAAAGAGTATATGTCATGATCTTTAACTTCCTCAAGGATCGAATCAGTGAAAGGGATTGGGAATTGGTCCTTGATAGTCATTGCATTGAGGCTTCCGAAGTCCACACATATTTAGATTTGGCTCAGATTCTTTCTTTAGTGATATGACTATCGGAGACACCCAATCATTGGTCTCTACTTTGAAGATTATGCTCGCTTCTAGTATCTTTTGTATTTCTTCTTGGACTTCCATTGCATAATTTTTGTTCATTCTATATGATTGTTTCTATATGGGTTGTGCTCTTGGGATTAAGGGAATTCTGTGTATGCAAAGCTTTGGTGGTATTCCCTTCAAATCTTTGTAATTCCATGCGAAGGTGTCTTTGTACTCCATATTTTTTTTGAATGCAACAACTTTGAGTACTGGGTCCCAATCGTCTCCTACCATAATCATGTGGGGGCTGCCCTCTTCTCCTAAGTTTAATTTCCTCATCGTTGGTTCCTCATACTTTATTATCTTTTCCTCTTTGAAGTTATGGGCTGGTCTATCATCTAGTTTGGCAACTTCTTTGTTGTACTCTTTGTATTTCGGAAGGAACATACAACTTGTTCTCGCCCCGTCGTTATCTTCCTCTTTGATCTCCTCAATCTATATCATATTGCAATCATGTTGGAATATTTCATAATCCTCCAATTGTCAGTGAATAAGTCTACTTAAGGAACTTGTCTCTATTGCACAGATAGTTGCCATTGCACCAAAAGATCGACTTGTTAATGCTCGATACAATCGCCAAAGTTAATGAATCCACGAGAGGCGGTTAAGCCATGTCACGAACCTGAGCACTGTGTTGCACAACATAAGGAGACCAAGGGCACACACCTTGCAACAATCCCCCCCATTGCAAGTGAGGGGTTCGAACCTGTGACCTAGACTCTGATACCAATTGTTGCACAAATGATTGCCATTGCACCAAAAGATTGACTAGTTAATGCTTGATACAACTGCCAGAGTTAATGAATCCATGGGAGGAGGTTAAGCCATGTCACGAACTCGAGTGCTGCGTTGCACAACACAAGGAGACCAAGGGCGCACACCTTGCAATAGTCTCATCTTCTGAATAGTGTTGGAGGTCAAGTACCTTGTCATCATTTAGCTCCATGAAACCTCTTTCTTCTTTTGCCAATGTTTCTCCTCCTTGCAACTCTAAAGTGGAAGAAGCAATCTCCTCACTCATTGTCTAGTTTGTCAAGTTTTTTTTTTTTTTGATTGATAAGCTGTGGGATTGGAGCCCACTCCCAAACAAAGAATAGATTAAATAAAAGAAGCTGCTTTAGACCCACGAATGGGGATCACAAAAAATATAGAAGAGACAAGAGAAAATCTAAACACGCCTAGACCGAGAGAGATTACAGGACAAGAATATGAAAGCTCAAAGAATGAAACAATAAAAGCAACTGAGATCCTAGCAGGACCAACCAACACCAAGGGCAGATCATTTTTCCTTCTTTGTTAGCCCCTTCCTCATGCTCCTAGTGAGGAGGGCATCGATGGTCCATTGGATTCCATTGTCAACTGCTTCTCGGCCTTCAATCCGAAGTTTCTCTACTTTAGATTTGCGACCTTTTGTCTTTCCTTTTTTGGTATTTTGGTTTAGAGATGGCACAGGCTGTTTGAGAGGGTACATTTTTTAATTGGAAATTCCAACTCATCTAAGATACCTGCATAGTCCTCATCCAGATCCTCCATAAACGGGTAGGAGCCTCCATGATCAGAACAAACCTCATCTTCCATCTTAGGCTGAGCATTATCCAAGAGATTCTCTTTAGGGGGGTTAACATGAGCCTGCTGGTCAAAAGCAACCACCGCCTTAGCAACAGGAGGGGGAGGGCTCTCAAAGCTATGACCAATAGTTCCACGGTCTGGTGGGGTTGAAGAGTGATGATCCATAAAGACACCGTGATTTCTCCAGATGAAATTAGCATTAGGGCGCCCTTATTTACGAACCCACCTCTTGAGCTTTGAATCACAAAGGCCACTAACAGATTTCACTTGATAGCCAATGATCTTGTGCCCAAGATTGTTGCATCTAAAGCAGTGCTCAGGAAGCCCTTCATAGTTTAAGTATTGCAGCCACGACCCCCAAGAAGAATTGATGCGAGTCATATGAGGCAAAGGCTTGGAGATATCAACCATGGCACACACTCTGGTATACGTCTTGGAGCCAAGGAGGAAGCATCCTCAACATTGATGAAAGTGCTGACTTGGTTGATTAGGGATTCAATTAGCCCTGCATCGCACATGACCAAAGGAAGGTTGTAAAGCCGAAGCCAAATTGGAATGGAGGTAATTTGAGCATTTGCAGGATTGAAAAAGGGAGACCAGGGGGTCACGGAAAAACTAGATTTGCCAAAGAACCAAGGCTCGTTTTTCAAGACAAAATTGTAATCCTCAGAATTGAGAAAGGAAACCAAGAAAAAACCATGGTCGAGCAGTTCCACCGAAGGAGAAGACAAGTTGGGCCAACTTCGATCGCACCAGGCTAAGAAATCAACCATGGATGACCTCTTCCCAACAGCTTTGAAGACAAGTGCTCGGGATCCAAGATCAGACGAAACCTTCGATAATCGCTCTTTTGAAATGTGGAAATCCACTGGCTTTGAATCCAGAACCACCGTGGTGTTGCCCAAGAACTAGGAAGGGGTAGAAACAACTTTTGGTGGAGGGGGTGGGTCAGGGGTGGGGGAAATGTTTTCCCCTGCAGCCATAGGTGACCTCACACCCTGAGGCACATACTCCAAGTTAGTTGAAGGGTCGGCCTTGAGGATCTGCTCTTTGCAAAAATCATTGTAGACATGGAAAGGGTTGTTTGCATTTTTGCATAGTTTGAAATTTTGCTTGGTCTCCGCCAATGCCGTAGCGGGCGAATTAGAAGCTCGTCGAGTTGAGTCAGGCACCAACCCAACCCTTGCATTACCGCGCTCAGACATGCAACGCCCATCCTGAGTTTGCTGATGGTGCCTTTCGAGTTCTTCCACTTATCATTGCGCCTGCAACTCTCCCGACTTCGCCTTCTCACTGCTTTGTTGCCGCCTAGTTTCGCACATTGCACACTCAAATTGTCTAGTTTGTCAAGTTGATGATGCACTGTCTTCCTTTTTTCTCTATTGAGATGGTGTTTCCCTTCTAGTTGTGATCTTCCTTTGTTGCTATCAACCATCCTCTCCCCAATAGGGCATCATTTGCTTTCTTCTCTAAGGGAATAAGTATAAATTCTAACAAGAATTGTTGAGTCTTGACCATTACCTTCTGTGCCATCAATATCCCTAATAGTTTAATTCCTTGCTGATCTGCTCACACCAATTGGAAGGTTGGTGGCTAGAGGGTTGGTTTCCCGAGACTTTTCCATGTATCTTCTAACAATACATTTACTCCCAATCCTCCATTGACAATTGTGTTTGTTAAGTTTTTCCCCAAGATTTGCATATGCCCAACCGTTGGTCTCTTCCCCATGTTTATTGCTAGCAACATTGGGCTGATGACTTGCTCTTTGTTCGGTGCGGTTTCTATTATTATATTTATTTTTGTACATTCTTGTTTTTGATTTTGGTCATCTCCTATTATGTTCGTAATTGCCACTCAATTGTGGCATACTCTATAGGAGGTCTGCCATTTTTATAGGTATGGTGGTTTGTAATACTTGCCTCGTAATGTTTTTTTTAGATTTTGATCGTTTGGAGGTACTTGTTGTTTCATTAGAAGCCCTTTGTTCTTTTGTCATATCTTGCTCCACTTTTACCTTTGCTTCTTAGGGTCTGTCCTTTGTTTGAAGGTGTCGCCTTCTTAGTTTGTGCTCGGGTAACGACTAGGATTACTTCATCTTGTCCTTCCACTTCTATCATGTTAATGTTGCCTTTTTGCTTTGGACAATCTATGTCTTCATGATTGCCTAGACCGCACCACTTGCATAGTATTCTAGCTTTGTTTTGATCATTTTGACATTCTCTAGCAAAATGTCCCCATTCATTACATTTGCAACATTGTATCATGGGTCTTCCTTTGGTGTCGTATTGAATTTTGCTTCTTGCCCCATTGTTATTGTTAAACTGATTATTATTCCCTCTCCTTTTACGATACCCGCCAGGTGATGCATTACTGTTATTATTGTTTTGTTGCTTTGGTGGTGTATTCGGTGGGGTAGATTGCTCACCTTGTGTGAAGAGCACTTGTGTGCTTCTTGTTTTTAGGTTATATGGGCATTCCTTAATGGAGTGTCCTAGTTCTTCATACCCTTTGTTTTACAATGACCTATTTTACATCTGGTACACCACAGTTCCTTATTTTCTTTGGTAGCTTCTTTATCTGCTTTCAATTCCTTCATCATTCTCATCATATCCCTTCAAAGGGCTTGAATAGTCTTCTATTCATTATTATTGCTTTCGTTTGAACTATCATCTTCTCTTGTCTTTCTTTTTCACTGAGAAGATGTTTTACCCTCACTTTCTATATCCATTGCCCGGTTATAAGCATTGGCATGGGAGGAGGGTGACACAACTTTCATCTTCTTGCTTAGTTAAGGAATCAGCCTTTCAATGAACCATCTTTTCTTCAATCTGTCGACAAGTTGGTTTTCAAGTTTCACTAGAAGTTCCTCGATCCTACGATTATAAGCTCGTATATTTTCATGTTTTCCTTTTTTGGTATTGTTTATTTTTGCTAGAATCTCATTGTTGTCCCGAAGAAGTTTAATTTCTTCCTCAAATGCCTTTTTCAATAAATTCCATGTAGCTTTAGAAGCTGCTTCAAGCTTTGTATACCAGTCTATTGCTATACATTGTAGGGTTGTTGGGAATGCTCTCAATTAGTAGGCCCTATCATCCTAGCCATTGGCTACCCATATTGTTTCACATGTTTTGCAGTGTCGTACAGGATCCTCTGATCCATTTCCTGTGAATTTCAAAAGTTTTTGCCTCTCAACGTTCGAACTTGCTAGGGGAGTCACCAACCTTCTTCTCTGGTGTGCCCTTTGTGGTCGGAACTTGCCTAGAGAGTTTTGGTTTATACGTGTCGATGCTTCTCTTGCACTCTCGGCCCTGTATGAATCCCCTACTCCTCCTTAGTGTTTGTCACACTCGGGTTACCCTTTGGATCTTGTCTATGCTCCCTTCGTCTTGGGGTTTTAGGCTCAGTTCCTTCGATTCTTGGCTCTTTTGTAATAGTTCTTCAATACAGCATATGTTGTTCTCATATGTTTCTATCAATATGTCTGTAGGTTCTCCCTCCCCTTCCTCTTCGTCTGACGTTGATGGTACAAATGATTTTTTGGGATGGTTTGTGAGATCTACGTATGCTTTGTTGAGGAGCGGTAGATTTTTTGCTATTTCCTCCCACTCTCCCTTCGTGTATTCTTCGATCGTGAAAGCCTTTTTTTCCTTCCCGACTATGGCTTCAGTTTACAATTAGGTTGTTAGAAACCCTTCGATTTCTTCGAATATTTTCTTTAGTCTTCTCCTTCGTTCCCTTTGTTCCTTTATCCTTTATCCTTAGGGACCTTCTAACTTTAATGTTAGTGGTTTGTGATCGCTTTGTGACCTTTTCTCGTCCTTATTCGGTTGTAAGAGCATTAATTCTAGGAAGTGTGTCGTTAGTCGGTATCACATTCCTCTTATTCCCTTCGGTTGCTTCCCTTCGAATGTGCTCCTTGATCGGATATGTCCCATAGGTTCACACGACCTTGTGTTAGATCATTTTCTCTTTCCTCATTGGCTTGTACTGGTTCCTCTATTGGTCACCCCATTTATAATGCCATTTTTCCCAACCTTACTTTGTATTTTACCAGGATTCTTATAAGCAATGATGCCAAATGTTTAATGCCTAAGTCTACTTATTCAATTATCACATAGTAAACATTATTGTAAATGCCAGAACTATAAGAACTCTTAATAGCAATTACACAAGGATGTATTTGTTGGAAATGTTGTCATTGATGTCAAACTGAAATAGATGGAGTCATTGATGTCAAGATAAGCATGACTAAAAATAACATAAGCATAGATGTATAAGAACAAACATGACTGAAGATAACATATTGCAGATGTCAAATTGGAGGTCCATCATTACACAGATTTATGTCATGAATACAATCTTCAGATTAAACATAGAGGGACTTGAAGACTTGAAGAGAATGGAACAGACAAATTAAGTATTTGTTGCTAGGTTGCAAGATTGTTTTGAGAGCGCAAGTCAAAAAAGTCTACAGCATTAAGTCCTCAAGAATGTGAGCTTCGAAGAATTCAAAACAGCAAATAATGGAGAACAACAAATATATTAGTGCTCACAGCAAAGAAGAGATCGGTGGTTAATTTTCAGATAGATGGCTTAAACTCAGATTCTGGGAAAGATTGATATTCAGCTTTGTTTTTGGTGGCTTAAACTCGACTTCATCATAATTCATTTATTAAGAAAACGAGTTAGACAATTCTGTAAAGAGATACTAAGATAACCGTTTGTTAAGACAGCAAACAAATTCAGTTCTATGACACCCGATTAATGAAAATATACGATTGACTCCCAAAACGTTATGTCGAAGAGTCATGAGAATTATGCTAACTAAGACTTTGTTTCAAAAAGAGTTATGAGGATCCTTTTTCTGAAATGACAGGTCATCTCCAAAAGACGTGTTTTATATAAAAAGATTAAAACTGAAAAGATGTGTTTCTTATAGTGCAATCTAAAAGGTGTGATTAATAAAGAAAGATAAGAAACAAATTGTGTTTTGAAAGGACGTGTGTTATCCCTACAAAACAATGCATTCTAAAAGAGATTCAAATTAAATCTGAGGAGACGTGTTATCCAGATATGTTCCATTCGATCTGATCTTGAAGAGACACGTTTTACTTTTATCCTTAACAAACATTTTGTGAATAACACAAAAACAATCTAATTCAAGTTAGAAAAGGCAGATTACATTCAAAGAGGCATGTCTAAAGAAAGAAGTAAACTAATTCGATTTAGTTTTATGAAAAAGGGGAAACACATTCAAAGAGGTGTGTCTTATAAAAAGGCAGATTTTTGAAGGATGCAAGTATTGTTGTGTTCTTTTATCTAAAGGATACAATGTTTGAGTGAGATATATAAATGACATCCCATTCAAGGTTGCAAGAGTGATTGGAGAGTAATGTATGCTGTGTGGAACAATCGATATATCATCAAAACACAAATGTGTGGGGTGCTGTGAGTGAAATAAATGTTTTATCCTTGAGTCACAATTGGGTGTAGGGCACTGTGTGTGGAATAAAGATCATATCAAAACCACATGCTGTATGTGATGGGATTTAATTGAAGATTTTCTGTGTGGTTGTTAAGGAGTATATTGAACATTACTTGTGATAAAGAGATGAAGTAGTCTGAATTGGAATTGTATAAAGTGAATATCATCTGAAGTAAAATAAGACAGTTTTGAAAAAAGAACTTGTTCCAAAGTTCATGCAGAAGCAAAGAGAAGTACATGCAGATTGAAGCAGAGTTTTGTGAAGATATATTTACATGTTGAGCAGATTTATGAAGAGAAGTGACTTGTGAAGGTAATTCAAAGACAGTCCAAGAGGAGTTTGTGCAAATTTGTATGAGGAGAATAAAAGAGGTAGATCTGTAAAGTAAATTCATCATATACTGATTTATATAAACATCATTCAAGAAAGATAAAGTCAAGTGGAATATAATGCAGATTTGGTGAAGTAGATGGCATCATCATGAAGTAAATTTTCTTTATGTGAAAAGGAAAGTTGTGAACAAGACATTTTGATATCATTCAAGAAGGATAATTTCAAGAAGAGTGTAAAGTCCATCATCCGTTGAAGAAGCAACATTGAAGATGAAACATAATTCATTCAAATTATAATCTTTGCTAAGTTGGTGCTTGGCAAGTAGGGGTTGGTGCTCCTTGTAGGTTGGTGCCTACTAAATCATCATTAGGGGTTGATGCTCCTTGTAGGTTGGTGCCTACTAAATCAGAAATAAGTGTTGGTGCCTACTAAGCTACATAATTGATTCAAGTAGGTTGGTGCCTACATTCTTTGTAAAAGCATATATACTTCATAAAGTACATTATTTGTACCGTGGTTTTATCCTACAAGGGTTTCCACGTAAAATCTTGGTGTCAACTTGTTCATATTGTGATATTCTAGCATAGTTAATTTGTGTTAGAGTTTGAAGTTGATAAGAAGTTTAAGAGGGGAAAAGTTTGTTGATATACTGATTCACCCCTCCCCCCGTCCCCCTTCTCAGTATATCTTTGTGCTCTTCAGTATTGATATGTTGCATTCATAGTTTACATAAGTATGTTCAAGGAGTTTTCTATACATGCGTTCCTTGTTCTCAATTACAATAAGGGGTATATAAAGTGGCTGATGTTTACTAAGAACTATTAACCGTCAGCAGCTTCCAATTGTTTACATTCGAGAACTAATTATTCCGACAACAACTAATATAATTATTTTGCTTATAGTGGTCAGACTCTTTCCAAAGAGTGCACATATGGTCTGGTGAGAGTTGGTGACAAGTGCGTGATGTCAGTGGTGACATCTGTCTCACTAATCTTTTTCATTTCCTGGCCAGTGTGCGATAGTCTTGAACAACCACTTACAAATGCAGGGTTTTAAATTGTTTTATTCTTAGTCACACCTATCAACAAGAGGATGATTTAAATTCCGTTTTGGTTTTAAATCTTTTTTGATTGCACCTTCTGGATAGCAATGAGTTTTTTGTTGATATGCCTGCAAAACATCTCCTGTTGTGGAATTCATGTACTTTCTCCCTCTTGTTGATACATTGACTTTGTTTATGAAGGATATGCCCGTCGAGACTTTGATTATTGTTTATTCCATATATATTTGTGTTATAGTGCAAAACCTTTACAAAGATTTAGGGGAGAGGTCATTTTATTTTTCTCAGTATTTAATGTCTTTTAAATCCCTAATACAATCTACTTCATAGTAGCCATGGATGATAAAACATTTAGCAATTAATTTATTACACTTGAGCAGGACCTTGACAATGAACTATTCCGAGCCAATTTTTTTCGATTTTTCAATTATCAGATTACAACATTACAATCAAGTACCCGTTAAGGTTAGAAGATAAACCCAAACGTACTGAAACAACTCTAACCAGTATGGCGCCGATGATGGCAAGCATTGGTTAGAGGATCTAAATCAAACTGCTTATGCTGTAACTCTAACCAGTATGGCGCCGATGATGGCGAGCATTGGTCAGAGGGTCTTCTACTTTAAATGCTGGAAAGGGAACTCGACGTCAAGTATGTGCTACCCAATCCAATGCGGAGTGAGGGGCGACCATATGACAGAGTGATTACAATAACAATGCTTGAAAGAGAAATGCTGAAAGATGAAACTACTCAACACCCAAAATGTGCTTGCTAACCCAAAATGGGAAAGTAGCTACCATAGGGCGGAGCTATAACTATTACAATAACTTTAATTGAAATTGAGAATTACAACCAGATTTGAACAAGAAAAGAATGACTGCCAGTACTACTGTCAGTTTTAGAAAATAAGAAGTATTCGCCTGCCAATATCTTGTGAAATTAAAGGATCAGCATTACATCATAGAGAACCATTTTTATCTTGGATAGGAATACCAAAACCAAAATGCTTTCAAGGATCAAGATATTGATTTCTGATTTCTGTTACAAATCTGCTTATTAAAGGAATAAACAGCAGTCTATGGAACTACTCAAATGCTCATATCTTTCATGTATGACCTCCAATTGACTTGAAATAAAATGCAATATGCTCTAACCGAGATTACGCCTAAGATAGAACACAGAAAACAGACTTAAATGCCACCATTTAATTTTGCACAGATCCCAATGTAAACTGCAGATGGTATGGCCTCTAGAAAGGGCGATCTGCTCTTAAAATTCAATGCCTTCAAAATAAAATCTGCAATTTTGGGAACTAAGGCGCCTAGACCCTACAATGAGAATAGAATGATACCCAGAACCATATTTTTGTGTTTTTTTGATTTATGAATTAAAACACTAATCAGCTGTAGCAAACAATGCAAATACTGGAAACCCTCTGATATGCAAACTGACTTAACACAGAACAAACTGAATACTAAGCTCAATTACAAATGCAAACTCACAAATAAGACGATCTTCACCACTAGTTGTTGTCTTGCAAACAAGAAGCGATGCCCGAGCTAGGAGGTCTTCATTCCTCGAAGCAAATCCAGAGCCAATCCGGCAGCATAACAGTATAGTAGACCAAAGATGAGAAATGATGCTCGAAGTCTCCTTTTTATAAATTCCTGTTCACTTCACGAAACCCTAAAATCTGCTTCAATGTCAAAACCCTAACCCTTTCTTCAAGATGGCGTCCTTTTCCCTACAAGCTTAATATTTGATATTTTAATTAAATTCATCTCCTTGATAAATGCGCCCACATGAAGCTTGTTTTGACTTTGGAAATTAATAAAATAATCTTAATGAAGGCGCCACCCTCAAAAGACCACTTTTCAGAACAACATTAAGTCAATAGACTAGGCCAAGGGGTCAACGTTAAAATATAATATTTAAAACGTGACTTTTAAATTAAATGACTTAACTTATCTCTCCGGATGTGCCCTGAAGCCATTACTGAGCAAGTCAACTGACCAAACTGAAGCAGGAAGTCAACCAAGTTGAACCCAACTGAAAAGCTGCCAAAAATAGAATTTACTAAAAATAGTAAATTCCAGAAAATGCTCTGAATGCCGGAATGAACATACCACTGCGAAGCTCTCTGAAAACCCAAAAAGAATCCGCCATCAGATCCACCAACTCCGAGCGAAGACATCCTCAAAATTAGGAAACCCTAATTTTACCTTTCGACTAGCCTTCGGGTTTCCAGAAAAAGGCCAACGGTCACTGAGAAGATCAGGATTGAGAAGGGGATATTACAGACAAAGGGTGCAAATAATTTGATGGAGCAACATATATACAATTGGATTATTTTATAAGGCTTTCTGAATGAAACAGACAATGTCTTTAGGGAAAATTTTAGATGAACACTCTGGATGTAGGCAACCCTTGAGTATGAGAACTTTAGATAAGTGCATTGTTTTCTTTTGGATCGAAAGCCAGATGAACACATATTATACAATGTCACAGTGGAAAATTGTAAAAAATGCTTCAAAATCATTTGATTGAAAGACAATGAAGAACATTATGCTCAGGCCTAGCAGACCCTAACACTCTATTTATTCAGCCAATTTTGCTTGTAAAGTATTTTAACACTGTAAAGCATTCAAAGTTCTAAGCTTTGTTACATTTCACAGACACCTTGCTGACTGTTACTATTCTGATTTGTTTTTTTTAAGATGCTTAAGAAATTGCAAATTAATAATCCATGGCATTTTTCAGGTTATGGATGTAAAGATACAACTTGAGCAAATACAAGGTGATACTTTCCCAAGTGGACGGCAAAGATTAATATATAAAGGCAATGTGTTGAAGGATGACACTACTATGGATGATAATGGTGTTATTGAGAATAGTCATCTACATGTCATGTTGGATATGGTAACTTTAATGTTCTTCTATTGCTACCAGTAGCTGTTAGAAATGACTAATTGATGCCTTTATTTGGTTAGAAACTTATAAAGTGTATGAAGGAACATACTGTAAGAAAAAGAAGAAAGGAAGCTTTGAAACGTAACTTTCTTGTTATCATTGACATTGTAGTATGTATCCTCATCTATTCTATTCATGGCAAAGTGTGGCTCATATCGCAATATCCATACAATGTTTTTGTCTTTAATCTGCTATTTTCTTCATTGACAACTTAATAGTTCTGATAGAAACATATGAAATCCTTTTCAATACTAACAATCAAATTTATTGTATAAAATATTAATATATGACTATGTAAACTGTGCAGTGGGTATGGATTAATACAAAAGGAATTAACAGTAGGAACTGAAATCATGTTGTACAGAAAACTATTTTTAATTACCTGGATGTTAAGCAGAAAATTTATGTACTGGCAGAAAATAGCTCCATAAATCATAATAAGAATTTACTATAATAAAAACTAAAAGTAATCACAAGAAGAAAAGCAAAAAAGAAATAGAGCTTAGGTAGAATGTGTTTGTGTTGGAAACTGCTTGGATGGCCTTGAATGTCAACTTGCTTGGTTTCTTTTTTTTGATCATCTCTTCATCTAGATAGAACCCTCAGGGAAGTGTATGTAATATTCAATATTGTGATCGACTATGCACTCTAGGTTGGCTAAATCTACATTTTAGCTCGGACATCGATATCTTGGAGTTAGCACTGATTGAAGGCTTGAAGCTGTTGCCATATCTTCTCAAGAGAATTTGAATTGCGTTGACCTTTTTAGGATTCTTTGTGACACTAGAAACAGATCTTCAATTTCTTCCTGTGACTCGTTGGAAAGAATTCATATTCTCTCTTTGCATGAATTTATGCATGCTTTCCTACGGTCCATTCCATTTTTGCCATTCTCTTTTCCTGCCATTATGTCTAGTAAATATTTCTTCATGGTGCTATTTTTGCATCTGGCTTAAACTTTATTCCATTTGAATTGCCATTCAAAACCTTTACATGTGGCCTAGAATTCCCCTTTGTCTTCAAATCTTTGGCCATCATAATTGATTCTGAGATGAAAGTGGGCTGTGCTATCTTTGCGCTTGCCATTAGAGAGAATTGATGGAGCTGAAATTTCCAGCAATAAATTTTCCTAAGATATGTGAGCGACCTACTTGTGAAGATGCTCCATACCCTATTGTATTTGCACGGCAATTTCACAAAACTTATGACAATTCAAAATCATTCTATTACTAGATTACTTGCTTGCCAAATAATTGGTAAGTTGTAATGTCCCCTTTCTAGCCAATTAGTTCATGGTTTGCCGTTAGCCCTTTTTGCCATGATCCCATGGGCTAACTTGGGCATTAGAGGGATCTTGAGGGTTTTTGGCCTAGGCATTTCCAGTTTCAAGCCAATCCGAGTTGATGTAATGTCCCCGTTTTCCAGAACACTTAAGGAATAATTATTATTTTAATTATTTAATGTTACTAGGCAAAAAAAGTGCAAAGTCTAAAGGGTAATATTAAATAATTGTATTAATGGGCTATAAAGTGACTTAAGTGAAAAATAAAATATTAGGTCACATCAAGGAGTCACATCAAGGTCACATCAGGGAGTCACACTAAGGAGTCACATCAAGGGGTCACATCAAGGAGTCATATCAAGTGGTCACATCAAGGGATCACATCGAGGAGTCACATCGAGGAGACACATCAAGGAATATTAAAATATTATTCTAAAAGCTTGTTGGACACTCTTCTTGGGTCTTTCTAGAAGATCAAGGAATTCTTTATAAAGGGGAGTTGAGAGCTCATTTGACATGCTTGGTTGAAGATATTTTATGAGTCTATTGTTGGAGATAATTTCTCTATGGGCTTTGAGGACAAAATCCCTCTAGCTAACAATCTCTTCGCTGTTGAAAGACACAGTCAGGAGGTTTGATTCAATGCTTGTATTCAGGATAAATCTATGAGCAACAATCTGCCTTTTCAGCTGCACTTCACTGCTTATTTGGTAGAAATCTGTTTGTGGGATTATGTTGTGAGTGGGGAAGCTATTTTTGAGAGCTGCATATCTTCCTTGACTGCTTGGCCGTGCCATTCCAGTATTGCTGGGCCGTACCATACTGCCATCTATTCCTTTACCAGCAGCGTAGCACCTGGGAGGACTGGGGCTGGTGTTTGGAGGAGGTGATTGGGATTGGTGAGTGTATTACACCATCATTAGGCATTATAATACAGATTTATACATCTTGGAATTGCTGCTGTACCTGGCGCCTGGATTTTGGAGTCTATTTCAGTGGTTTTTGTGAACAGCAGTACCTTCCTCCTTGCAACTTTTTGTGGGTACGCTAAATTTAGATATTAGCCCCTATTTCTTGATCTGAGTTATCATTTGATTGTAAAAAATCTGAATATTTGAATCAATATAAAATTCTGGAATTTTCAGCAGTCATTTCCTTGTAATTTCCAGATTTTCTGTTGCACAGTTTACTCTTTTCCATTATAAATATATGCATTACTCGTTGGAAGAAATATTGCAAAACAATACCAAAAACAATCACCATAAAACAAACAAAAAAATCAGTCAAGCAGAGCTACCCATTACATAAGTTGTTTATTGTGATGAAAGGTGACCAGAGAAAGGTTTTGTATTAAATATTTGCTTCTGTGATTTTTCATTGTAGTTGCCATCTTATTTCATAGGAAGCAGTCTGGAATCCTTGGGGTCAATGACCATTTGAGAGCCATCTTTAGCTATCATTTTTCTAGTACCTTTTGTTAAGAAACTTTTCATACTTGTGATTATAACTCCAACCTTATCCTGGGATATATATGGATTCCAAAATGTTTAGAGTAGCATGATATATTTTGGCCTTTTAAGTGTCTTAGTACTCTTCCACATTCATAATTATGAGGAATTCACTTGAATGATCCATCAGAATTGAGCTTAAGGCAATTGAGAATTGCAGGTGACCATGTTTGAATTCAGATGTCTCGAGTCCTTAAGTTTCAAGCTTTTATTTATCAACAGAATATTGATCTATGGGAAGAAAAGAGAATTTATATCATGAATATGTCAACAATTTACAGTGTATTTCTGAAAGTGAACACTATGCCTAATCTATTAGCTTTCCACACTGCCACAGAATTGAGTTTCAAATAGTTGAGGATCCAGTGGTTCCTACTTGGAATTCTACCTGAAATTTAACCATGATAAGACATCAGAACTGACATACCACTAACTATATTAGAATTCCCAGCACTATTACTCTTATAGCTAAATGTATTGCTGTTGCAGAAATTGTTGAAGAAAAAGCCATTATCGGAGTTTGTACTTACTAATAAGAGGCATGAAAGTAAACAAAACTAAACGATGTGCAGCATTATCAGCAATTGCATGGTAGGCAATCCAAGTTTAGGTTGGTTCAAACTGCGTAAATCTGACTTCATCATCATTAATTGGAGGAGCCAGATTAATTATCTCTGCAGAAACTCTATTACCAATACTTGCAGCATGGTAACAATATGCATCTCCAACAGGGTTGGTCCACAGATCGTTTGCTTTCAGATATTTCTGCATACAAGAGGATCAGTTAAGACTCAAGAGGTGTGTTTCAAATCTATGCATGGTTGTGGAAGTGGCAAATCCACTGCCTAGGATACGTAGTGTATAATGGAATAGTTGAGGCATTGAGGACTGCAGCTCTGCCTTCAGAACTTCAAGATCATTTTCTTTAAATTTTTTACTTCAAAAATATCATCTTCTTGGCCATATCAGTCAACTATTAAGCATTGTGGTCTATATTCTTTCCTATATCTTCCAATTGCCAATTCTGAAATTTCACTAGTCTTTAGGATTGGCACCTATGCTTTCAGTTCCATCAGACCAGACATGTCTGCCATCCCTCTGCACACTTTTTCTTCTTGCTACTTAGACTATACTGCCTCATTATCAATCTGAAAAAATCCTTTATCCACTGCACTGCCTTGCACGAAAATGCAACATATCTGGTTCACTTGGGAAGAAATGATTGAAATTCCAGTTATAATTGGGGGGAGCAAATCTCCTAATATCCTCAATGCTCATAATATCCTTCCTTAACCCAATGTGGCTTATACTTCGCAGCCACCCCATGTGACCCATACCTTGGCAACCTGCTCATACACGAGGATTTAGATAAAGTTGAAATCTATTTAATTTTTCTCCCTTTGCACAATACTCTAGAGTTATCTAATATGGAAGCTCTATCGATAGTATGATAAGGCAAGGCCAGCAAGGAGAACTCAAGTGAGACTTTCTTTAACAATAAGCTCTATTGCTTGCAGGTTTCTGATCTTCCATGTGCGAGGTTTCTAAAAAAAGTGAAGTTCCAATTTTTTTTTGTTTACCTTACAGAATCTAACTTTAATTAAAATTGAAACATTATTTTTTTTTTGGATCTGTAAAATGCAACCGAAGTTGCATATATTATATTGATAATCGAATTTAGTACATCGAGATAGGAACCCAAAATTTGGGTCAATAAGAAGATAGATACAATTTTCCCCCGTTACCCGAAAAAACACTATCGACAGGACCCAAAATGCCACCCAAAAAACCAAAAGTTAGCTTGCTAAGCGCCAGACACTGCACAAAACAACCATCAGTCAATTTCATCATAGAAACCACCCGCCTCCATAACCACGACAAGGTCTTTGCACCATTGGATGCCCTTGACCATGTCCAGTCCCAGCCTGCGGCAGAAAAAATTATAACCAGTCGTGGCCCAGTGCCTATGTCTAGCCAGCCCATCACCCATGTTTAGAAGAAAGGGATGGCGCTCCACCTCCATCCCATGGCAAAACATCCTATCAATGTCGTCTGGCTAGGGTATACAGACACCCAACTCTGTGACAGTGACCACATCCAAATCATTGACCAGAATGGCCGCCTTGAACACCGCCCTGAGCAACAGCAAGCAACGCACCTTAGGGATTTCTAGGTCCAAGAGAGAGGCAAGGAACCTAGAGGAGATATCAGAATTCGCTCATGTTCTGTTGGAGGAAAAACAAAAACTCCTACCAAGCACCATCCTAACTGCCTCGAGGCAGAGAATGTCTTTTTTGAGGCATATCTTCTTCAGCCTCTGGTTTGAAATAAAACCCAAAAATGCAGACTGTTTCTTGGAGCACCGTAGCCTTAGCGGAGTATCCATTTTCCTTGAGTAAGAATGCCAACCACCATATCAAATTTAAGGAGAGTATTGAAATGTCGAACGAGTTGCCAACTTTGTATCATTGTCATCCTGAGCGCCATTTACCATGATTATCTTGATCCCCTATGACACCTTGAAGATGGCAATTAAACATCACGAATAACTGTACTGCACAATCCTGATAATTGCAAGTGCAATCTGCCGGCTATAGACCGTAGCCACATCCAAGTCATTTCCATTGCACGTCCCCTGATAGATTAACACATCCCAATGATGGCATATCCTGTTTTGATCATCCCAGCAGCTGAATCGGAGAGGATATTAATGTCTAATGAATGTGACTAGAGGCATTGAACTCCGAACCAAAAAATTGAAACATTATTAATCCATGTCATATCATGATAATTATTTTTATTGATAGATAAGTTATCATTTTAATAATTCATATTACAATTATTTTTTGATAATGGATAAATCCACTTGTTTAATATTCAAGATAAGCAATTACAATATTTCCACATGTTAAATACTATATTACATTTCATAAACAATCTGATACACAACTTTGCATCCTGTGTTGAGTGTGTTAGTTTTATGATCAGATGTAAAGCACAGAAAATTAATTCAAATTCAACACAATAACACAGCAGATACCCTGGGAAAACGCTCCTCTTGAGGGAGAAAAACCCAGCAACAATATATCACTTATATATTGAATCAACACAATTTTGATCTCCTTACAAGAGGCTGATATGCAGGCCCAAATACATGCACCAAAGAGTGATGCAACACAGCAATACAAAGAGACAAATTTCTGATGAAATCTCAGCCACCAATAATGTTGATCTGCCTTGAGAAGAACTCGCACTTGAGATGAAGGACAAACTATGAATGAATTGAATACCAAGTGAGATACAATGAAGGTATATAAATACATGATGGGATGGAGAGACGTGTCCTTTCAAAGACACAAGTTGGCCTTGACAAATAATCGCGCCTCTTACAAGAGGTCGGCTTCCTTAGTGAATCGAGCCTCTTCAATAAATATTAATTATCATTAACAAATGATGTGTCTCTTGAGCAATCGCAATCTTCTTATAAATTAAATAGCCTTAGCTATATTTAATTTATCATTTCTCGTAGCAAGGAGATCGGCTGGAAGGATAAGACTGACGCTGTCATAAACATCAACACTCCCTCTCAGCTAGGGAGGATTCTTCCAGCTGCACAAGAAATATCACCTCATCGTGATGTCCACCACAATGGCTACAACCATATGTGGAAAAGAAAGATATCACCTCATCGTGATATCATATATCACCTCAACGTGATATCAACCATAATGGCTACAACCATGTATGGTATGTACAAGTGTTCATTACTTGCGTGATGTTGTTACCTCAACATGACTTTCACCATGGCTCTCCCAGAGGGTGTAAACACAAGTACAAAAAAATCATCACGGACTCTCTCACGTAATGCTGTCATGGAGTCACACACATGACATCCACCATGGCTCTCTCAGAGGGTGGAAACAAGGGCTTTCACCTCAAATCTCAAAGAGAAATGCATTAACAAGGGATTTCACCTCGAACTTCTCTCACAAAGAACTCATTAAAGAGGATCACTGATATTGAGACTCCTCAGTAAGGGTTGTATTCTCCACCATACCAAGTTTATCTCGAAAGTACACACTTTATCTTGGAGAGAGGCTTGGTGAGAATTTCTGCCGTCTGCTCATCAGTGCTAATATCTCAACTGTATAGCTTTCCTCAATACCATATCTCTGATATAATAGTATTTGATCTCAACATGCTTGGTTCTGTCATGAAACACAGGATTGATAGAAAGCTTCACATAACTCTGGTTATCGCAATGAATGATAGTAGGCTCCATTGATTGTCCAAACAATCCTGCAAGGAGCTTACGAATCCACACTGCTTCCTGAGTTGCCTCACAAGCTGCAATATACTCTGCCTCTACTGTACTCAATGCTACAAATGACTGCTTCTTGCTGCACCAGGAAATCATAGTAGATCCCAAACTGAAGCAACATCTAGAGGTGTTCTTCCGATCAGTGACACCCCCTACCCAATTGTTATCATGGAATCTAGCAATGCTTGATTCACGGATAACCCCCCTATGAAACTTGTCCGTTTCCTAGGTTCGTGAAGTTCAAGCACGCAAAATGAGGTGATTTTCAGGCCACCTGGAAATGCGTTCCAAAGCCTCAAATAGTCAGTTTGAGCATCCCCCTATGTTCGCCTCGTGAAGACCTTCGAAACGAGCCCCTTCGTGAAGTCTCACTGTTCGTACTTAGTTAATTATGAAAAATGCAGTTGCATTGAAAAAGTGCGCTCCTGCTCACAAGCCAAAAATTGGCTAAGTATAAAAAGTGTATTAGCGCCCCTGCATGAAAGTGAATTTTTCAAAATGTAATAGCGCTGAAAAAGTGCGCTATTACACTTTTTTTTCAGACTTAGTTAAATTGTGAAAGATGCAGTTGTGCCAAAAAAGTGCGCTCTAACTCATCCAAATTTTTGGCTAAGTGTTGAAAGTGCAGTGGCGCCAAAAATCAGCGACCCTGCATAAAAAGTGAATTCTCCAAAATGTAAGAGCGCTGAAAAAGTGCACTCTGACACTTTTTTTCCAGACTTAGTCATTTTTTGTGTAATGGTGCTGAATTTTAGCACCTTCACACTTTTCTTCCAGACTTAGCCAATTTTTGACTATGGCATTATTTTTCGCACCTTTGCACTTTTTCCAGACTTAGTCATTTTTTGTGCAATGGTGCTGAATTTTTGCACCTTTGCACTTTTTCCAGACTTAGTCATTTTTTGTGCAATGGTGTTGAATTTTCGCACCTTTGCACTTTTTCCAGACTTAGTCACTTTTTGTGCAATGGTGCTAAATTTTTGCACCTTTGCACTTTTTCTAGACTTAGTCATTTTTTGTGCAATGGTGTTGAATTTTAGCACCTTTACACTTTTCTTCCAGACTTAGTCATTTTTTGTGCAATGGTGCTGAATTTTAACACTTTTACACTTTTGGCAGTTTTTAACCTAATCTCTTCAAAATTGCTCTATTTCCATTGTGGACCCCATTTCTTCGCTCCCACATTGTTTTCCGTGCCTAGTTGCTCGTTTCACGCTTGCTCAACATCGTTTCTCGCTTCACGCTTCCCAATGCTACTTTTTTCTGCTAACGTCTATTGATTCACCATCCTTGCAGTTTCTCTCCAGATTTCATCAAGTGATCCTAAAGGTGACATCTTCTGATCCAGTGAACTATCCCAGATCTACAAAGAAGCCGTTATGCAACAAGTTGAGGATGATAGTTTTTCCCAGAGCCTCAATACATATCATTTGCAATATACGGCTAACACTTGATAATCTCAAGATGCATCTTCATGGGTGCAAGAAAATCCATTCATTTTCCAGAAGGCCGATCACAAGAGCTCACACCCTTGTAGATTACACAGTCGGCCTAGATGATGCGTTCATACAGAAGACCAAGAAGAAGTATGAAGACTCCACGCCCAAAGCAAGGAACCATGAAGATTCTCGATCTTCGATGTTGAAAATTTTGATGCATCCTTTTATGCATCTTGTAAATATTTCTTGACATCTTATATGTCTTTTTGTAAATTGTAATTGCACCAATTTCGAAGATGTAATCTTTTGAAAATAAATTACACTTTGACTTTGGTCAAAGTTAGGTGAGATCTCCTAAAATCGCTTACCCAACTTTCGTTGATTTCCTCAAATTAGATTCCTAATTTTGCTCATCCCTCTTTCTATATAATGTGAGGGATTTCTATTGTAAATTGATCCTTTAGTATTTTGCAACGAAGTGTTGCCCTTTTTGAAGCAAATTTGTGAAACTATGCGTTCATGCTTTGTGAATGGAATTTGATCAATAAAGAAGAGGATTGCAAACCAAACTTTGCGTTGGATTCGATACTTTTATGAATTGATCTCATTGGTGGTAATTAGGTGATGAAATCTGAAGGACTCTAAGTGATTTATGTAAACTTTGTGTTGCATCTATTATTTAGATTTGCATTTGTGTTTTTGTTTATCTTTCGGTTGAATGATCTACAAGACTTTGTGCTTGTAATCGTTCATGCTCTTGGATACTTTTGTTGAATGATCTACAAGACTTTGTGCTTGTAATCGTTCGTGTTCTTTGATACTTTGGTTGGATAATCTACAAGACTTTGCGCTTTTGTATTGTTCATGCCGCTCGAGGAATTACTGGGCCTAAGAAGATTTTTGTGCTTCTAACGTGACAAACGGGTACACTCTTCACAGATCCAACATTGAAAAAAGCCAATTTTAACCATTCTTTGTGCCTTCGTGAGCTTTCCCTTTTACTTTATTTGTTTATCGTTAATCACTTCTGGTATCTCTACGCTTCGCTTTGATAAGATAGAGGTATTGCTATTACTGCTAGTTGTTCGTTTCAAGTTGTTAAGAATTGTGAACTTCCAACAGTGAAGCATTGTAAACATCTTCTCTGAAAAAAGAGAGAAGGATGAATGTAACACACCCCTCCCACTTCGTAAGTTTTGTGTACATTTTGTAATTACTTGTTTGTTTTACTATCGCTTTTGTTAGCAGTAAGAAGGGCGCCTCCCCTTTCCGAGAGGAGAGATTTACATCTCACATAGCTATGGCTGAAGTCCAAGTTGTGTAATCTATCGAAAAGTTGATTACATAATTTTCACCCAACACCAATCGTAATCAAGATAACCATGTAGCTCTTCTAAGTCCACATCCTAAGAATATCTCAACCCATATCCAATTGTGCCATGCAAGTATCTCATGATATGTTTCACAAGTAACAAGATGTACCCTCCCTGCTCACAATATGAACTCCACTATGCACCCAATCGTGATGGCGTATATCGTCTAGTGTTAACTAGATACATCAAAAGATCCAATCAATTGCCTGTACATCGTGGGATCCACCAGGTATGAACTAGCTGCAGCCTCCTTCAACTTATTTTGGTTGGTCTCTATAGGTGTAGACATGGATTTGCAATCCATCATGCCAAACCTCTTAAGTATGTCAATGGTGTACTTCCCTTGACTTAGAATCATCTCATCTGGCTTCTGCCAAACTTCGAAGCCAAGGAAGTAATGCATGAGCCCAAGGTCCTTCATTTCAAACTCAGAAGCCAACTCCTTGTATTTGAGAATGAGGTGATCTTCTCCAGTAAGAATCAAATCATCAACATACAAGACCAAAATCAATGCTTCACCATCAATTACCTTAAAATACAGATTTGAGTCCGCATCATTCTTAGAGAAGCCCAAGCTTGACAAGTAACGATCAATCCTTTCGTACCATGCACGAGGAGCCTGCTTAAGACCATACAAGGCCTTCTTCAGCCTGCAAACATGAGACTCCTTCCCATGTACCTCGAATCCATCAAGTTGCTCAATATAAACTTCTTCCTCAATCACACCATTCAGAAAAGTTGTCTTCACATCCATCTAATGAATCTTCCATCCTCTAGATGCAGCAATGGCAATAATGGTTCTGACAGAAGTATAGCGAGCAACTGGAGCAAATGTTTCTTCATAGTCAACTCCCTCTTTTTGTGAGAACCCTCTAGCCACGAATCTTGCCTTGTACTTCTCAATGCTCCCATCAGCCGCATGCTTGATCTTGAAGAGCCATTTTGAAGATACCACAAATTTGCCTTCGGTCTAGGAATGATGTCCCAAACATCATTCTTGAGAATTGATTGATACTCCTCTGTCATAACATCTTTCCAAACTTGTTGACTAGAAGCTTCCTCAACACTAGAAGGCTCAGACTCAATAATCTGACTCATCAAAGCAACATAACTAGAGAACTTGTGAGGTCTCTTGCTTTCTCTGAAGGTTCCTCTTGGAGCTGCAAACCTTTCTGCCTCCTGCATTGTTTGCCTCACCCAAAGAGGTCTTTTCCTCCCAATCACAATATCGGTAGGCCCATCAGTAGGTTCCAAGGGCTCAACTGGATCAACATCTTCTTTTGGTTCTGAAGTCTCCCTCTGAATCTCAGGAGCATGGTCAACTTCCATATCCTGAGGAGACTCTTCATTATCAAACTCCATGTGAGTGCCCTTGGATCTTCTGAATGCAACATCTTCCTCAAATGTGACATCTCTACCGATCTCGATCAACTTTTGACCTGGGATGTAGATCCTGTAGGCTTTTGATGTTTCACTGTAACCTACAAATATCCCCTTCTTGCTAGAAGGCTCCAACTTTGTCCTCTTTTCCTTAGGTACATGAACATACATTGGACATCCAAAGATCCTCATATGACTCACTTCTGGCTTCTTCCCAGTAAAGGCTTCTTTAGGAGTCCTGTTCGCGAGGATTCGGTGAGAACTTCGATTCTGAACATAGACTGCTGTCCTAGATGCTTCAGCCCATAGGAAGGTTTGCAGATCCTCATGCATCATGGCTTTTGTTGCTTCAACGATCGATCTGTTCTTCCTCTCTGCAACAACGTTCTGTTGAGGATTATAAGGAACACTGAATTCCCTCTTAATCCCAGCTTCAATGCAATAGTTCCGAAGGTTGCCGGAGGTGTACTCTCCTCCTTTATCGGATCTCAAGACTTTGATCTTTTTCCCGGAAAAATTCTCCACCTAAGCTTTGAATTCCTTGAACCTTGTCTTCCAAGGCTGAAATAGAAACAAGGTTTTGCTTGATGCCTGGAACATATAGAACATCGCACAATTGAAGAGTAATGCCGGAATCCAAGTGGAGAATGGAGGTCCCAATTCCTTTCATCGAGTAACTAGCATCATCTCCAATAATGACTTGTTCACTAGAATCTCTCCTCCCCAAATTAGATAGATGCTCGCTGAATTCGGTGGTGTCGCGAGAGGCACCACTATCAATCAACCAAGTGTTGGTGTCGGTAGAAACATTGCTTGACAATGCCGAATAGAATAAGTATTCACATGAATCCTTCTGTAGGGAGACATCATCAACATCTGCAATGGTGGCCTGCTGCTTAGGCCTGGATGGACAATGCTTAGCAAAGTGACCATACTTGTCACACCTAAAGCTTTGGACTTTGGAAAGGTTCCTCTTCTTATTGAATGCGGGAGCACCATCAGCTCCATTATCTATATTCCTCTTGAAGTATCCTTTCTTCCTATTCTTTCCTTTCTTCTTCGATGATTGAGAGGCGAGAACATGAATGTCTTCATTGTTAGAGCTTTGACGAATTCCTCTAGCGGCCAATCTAGACTCCTCTTGAATGCAATCCGCCCTCAATCAATCAAACTTGGGAAGCTTTGATCTTGCACTGATTCCTTGAATGTAGGACTCCAATGATGAAGGAAGACCATTGAGAGCAAGCATGGTCAAGTCCTTGTCATCTAACACATGACCAATTGTAGAGAGCTGATCTCTCAACTCCGAAATCTTCATGAAGTAAGCAATAACCATTCCTCATTTCGTCATCTTCACATGATGTAGTTGTTGCTTCAGTGCAAGAGCCCGACTGGTGTTGTTGATTTCGTACATCTCCTCCAAGGTTTTGAACATGTCTCTTGCTGTCTTCAACTTGGAGACAATAGGAACGATATGATCCTTCATGGAATCAACTAAAATCTTCTTTTCCTTGATATCTTTTTACCTCCATTGAACTTTCTCTTCCTCATCCGTAGGTTCGGGAACTTTGCTCTCCACGAACTCAACCAATTCATTTTCCTCCAAAGTGAGCATAATTCTGAATCTCCATGAAGTGAAGTTTGATGCTCCTTCGAGTCTATCCTCAATCTTAAGATTGTTCACCGTCTTGATGAAGAGATAGAGATAGACAATAATGAGAAAGAGAAAAGAGGATCGCTGTAATAAGAAATCTGATCACGATCTTCTTCAAACCCGCTCTGATACCATGTTAGTTTTATGATCAGATGTAAAGCACAAAAAATTAATTCAAATTCGACACAATAACACAACAGATACCTTGGGAAAACCCTCCTCTTGAGGGAGAAAAACCCAGCAACAATATATCACTTATATATTGAATCAACACAATAATGATCTCCTTACAAGAGGCCGATATGCAGGCCCAAATACATGCACCAAAGAGTGATGCAACACAGCAATACAAAGAGACAAATTTCTGATGAAATTTCAGCCACCAATAATGTTGATCTGCCTTGAGAAGAACTTGCACTTGAGATGAAGGACGAACTATGAATGAATTGAATACCAAGTGAGATACAATGAAGGTATATAAATACATGATGGGATGGAGAGATGTGTCCTTTCAAAGACACAAGTTGGCCTTGACAAATAATTGCGCCTCTTACATGAGGTCGGCTTCCTTAGTGAATCGAGCCTCTTCAATAAATATTAATTATCATTAACAAATGACGTGTCTCTTGAGCAATCACAATCTTCTTATAAATTAAATAGCCTTAGCTATATTTAATTTATCATTTCTTGTAGCAAGGAGATTGGCTGGAAGGATAAAACCGACGCTGTCATAAACATCAACATAGTGATCATCCATTGCCGATTTGCAAGAGAGAAGGGGGCAAGGGATCCCATCCATAGTGGATTTACCTGATCCACCTTGGCCAAATGATGATGGTTGGGTGCAAGAACTCATAAGAGTATTATACCATCAAGTTCCAATGCAATGCACAAAAACCTAATAATACCGCTCTAATGAAATCAATTATGAGTTTATAAAAGGCCTCAACAAGCATATGCAATAAAACAATCTTGCAACCATCTATTCAAATAAGATTATGTTTGTAAAACCTACGAATAAGAATACATTTACCTTATCATAAATCATAAAGACCATTATGTTCCAAAGTACAAATTATGAAGCTGCAGTTAAGTAATAGATAGTACAATACAATATGACAATGCTATTGTGAATTTATCATGTGGAATGCAGTGGACATCATGAAAAGATCATGCATATGCAGTACAGGTCAACATATAACATCATTTTAGTTTTTTAAGGCATTAGCTGTTGGCTAAACTAAGAATTTCAATTGAATTTTATTAGCATTTTGGAATCTGCTGGTCCTTTGGCAACCTGACCATCAACCCTATCAATAAGCTATGTAGCTAACCTCGGGACTGCTTATAAACAAGGATCTCCTTAAAAACACAGAGCATGGTTTCCTTTGACACCTACAACTGGAAATTAGATATGCATATTGTATTTTTGTCATAGTATTTATCATCTTTGTGTACACCTAGTGATGAGTAGGAAAGTAATCTTATGAGATTTTGGTCTCAACCTGTGCCCTTGTGCTCCCTTTCTACAACCCTTGTGATGTAGTTTGTGCTATATACAGATTACAGTATTGATGCCAAGTCCCCCATATTTGACTATGTTAGAGTCCAGTACAAAAGGGCACCACTATGGTATAAGCATTGTGTGTCCACATTGAAACAATTGGGGCAGCATGCATATCTGTATGCTTTTGCAATTATCCGGTATTGATAGCAATGATAACTGGGAATTTAAGAATAATGCCAAGTCAAGACAGCAAGCATGTAATGCATGTTAGGGCCAAATCAGGTTTAGTGTATAGGTTTTGTTGTACACCAAATTAAATTTTTTGCTACACTTAGGCATTTCGAAGAAATGGCCAAAAGTCTTGTTAAAATTGTCAAAAAAGGTCAAAATTGGGAATTTGCATGTCTTGCATAAGGGTCAAAAACTCAAAATTTTCAAAATCTGACGATCTGGGTTTGCTCAGAGCAACCTAGTGGGTCTATTCTGCTTCCAGGGTTCAAACTGATTTTGATTGGCTTAAAATACTTCCTCATTAGGCTGGTCCAGTTAGAATCATCAAAAGATTAGTTTTGCCCTAGTGGGTCTATTCTGCTTTTTCAGAAGCTTTTTCAGGAGCTCCATGGACATTAATGGAGGTTACCCAACTGCCAAGTGTTAGATTTAGAGTCTCAAGCACTGAACAGATCAAGAAGGCTGCTTTCAGTTTTCCATTTGAGTTGGGAATCTACAGATGTAGATCGTCAACAGATGCTAAGTTAATGGGTGACGAGTTGTCTAAATTTGGTCTCAAGCCATTCAGCGAGAGACGATCATATGATCCTCATGGTGTCTTTGCATCCTGTCTTGGTTAGAATTATGCTCATGTGCCTACACTTGAAGAGTTCTGGGCTAATTGCAGAGATGAGTTTGAAGTATGGAGGCACAGTAACAACAGACTTACACTCCATTAGATGAAAGATTGCTTGTCAGAAGATATTGAAGGATTGTCTGATGATGATGGAGAAGTACTTCTTCCTATGTACACCTAAAATAAAATTGAGTAGCAACCACTCCCACAAGTCAATTGGTTCAACAAAGAGTGCATCTCAGTTGAAGAAAGAACCAATCGAGTTATTAAGAACAAGAAGATTTTCTTAGGCCTCAAGAGGAATTGTAAGAAAGCTATTCCAGTTGTAGAGCGGCTAATAGTACAGTCATCTCTTTCTTCTTCTTCTAGACCACAACCAAAGATGAAGGCTATGAGTCATCCTCAAGGAGGTGTGAAGGGTAGCAAAACAACAAAGAGCGTAAAAAGAAGATTGGACTTTTCCAATATAGTTTTATAGGAGCAGGTAGCAGTTGTAGCAGAAATTCCACCTGAAGAGTCCGCGCCACAAGCAAAAGATGCGCTCCTAACTCCTAATTCTCCACCATCCCCAAGGTCTTCCCCGATCCATATTGATTTAGAAGATGAAGAAGTTGAAGAAGCTGGAGCTGAACCTCCTAGGGAAGTTAGTAGAGACACCTCGTCTTGGCTTGAGAACGTCTTGGGAAGAAAGAGGAGGAGGCCTTCATATTAGTTAAACTTTGCAGAGCTTGACAATGTTTACCAAGATGCACCTGTGAAGAAACCAAATAAACAAGTTCATATGGAGAAGAATCCAAAAGGTGAGATTATCATGGAGATTGCTACGCCTCCAAAAGATAAAAATATTGATGAAGTGGAGGTTGATGATTTAATAATGGTTAAAGCCAAAAGCATTAGGCACATAGATGTAAATATTTTCAATGTTGTAGTAGAAAATTTCAAGGATAAAGTGCTTAAAGATGGAGAGGATAAGGTAGCCCTCAAGGCTGAAAATCGGCAATTCAGGCAATATATTTCTAACCTTCTTCACAACACTTCATAGGCTACTCAGTTGCTGCCCCAGGTTCTAGGGACATCAGCGGATCAACATTAGTTAAGGCAGTTGGTGGTATATGGGAAGCATATGTGAGATTGGATTGAATAATTCATCACCAAAGGCAAAGTTGTTCTTGTAGAGATATATCAGCTAAGGTATAATGCATATGATCTATGCCAAGGGATTCAAGGGTTTGAGCAGTGCATAGCAGAGGTGAAACCAATACATGAGATTATCATTGCAGATTTGAATACTGCATATAGCTTAGTAGTTTCAAGAGAACATAAGAGACAAATCCTTGCATGGAAAGAATGTCACCTCTTCAAGGTGAAAACTTATGAGAAAATATCTGAAGAGTTAGCTATGTATAGACAAAGGGTTGTTGATGCTCTCCAGTTCATAATTGAATTTGTTTCAGAGATCCCTTGCTAGTATCGTCATGGTGATCGTTCTTACATTGAACTTGATGAAGTACAAGCAAAGTTCCAGAACATTGTTTGTAGCAGTGTTAGCAGTGATCTTGTTGTTGGAAGGGTGAGTTAAATTGCAGCGATGTCAGCAAGATTCGATAAAGTTGCTGAAGATGTGAAAGATTCTCTAAGTTCAATTGTTGAAGGTGAAGAGGTCCTGGAAAAGCAGAATTTTTCTATAGATAGTATTGATGCTCTTGATAGAGATACAGTTTCCCGCTTTTTGGTGGATGTGGTTGAGAAGCAACAACTTTCTCCACTTTCTTTCCAATCTTATCTCATACTTTCTTTCTATTCTTGGCCCATACTTATCCATTCTTTGAAGGAGAAAGAAATCAAGATGTAATAGTTGGCACTTTCCCTGTTTTTATGCTTTCATAGGTTGTTAGATGCTTATCTTGTTTTAGTTTTAGAAATAAAGCTTGCATGTTGGCAAGTCTTAGTTGTAAAAGCAAGGAGATTTTAGGGTTCCCTACTCCTTTGCTTGTGTATAAATAAGGGCAGCCTTGCCCATTTATTTTTAACGGTTATTGTGATAGCAAATTGCTGAGCCTACTTTGCCTGCAAGTTGTTGTTGTTTAGATTCAGTTCACTTAGTGTAAGAGCAAGCTTGTATGCCTCTTTTAGTTGCAAGTTATTGTTCAGTTCTTGTGTTACTTGTGTCAATGTATTTTGGTTGATCACTAAGCTGTATGCCTATTTTGCTACAATCCTGCTGTCCCAGAAGTGTAATCTTTTATTTTTGAGATTTGAGAAAATAAAGTGTTGTGCCTATTTTGCTGCCCTGATATAATGTCTCAGATTTTTGTTTTATATGTTCTACTTATATGATCTTTATTTCAGCTTGCATTGAAAGTACAGTGGATGTGTGTTGGAAGAAAGTTTGTTTAAGTATTTATGTCAAAGAATCATTCCTTGTCATTTCTAACTCTTAAGCTCTACGTTTACTTGAGTAGTTAGAAACGTCATTAGAGTAGGCTTAGTTGTAGTTGAACTTCTAAATGAGAAAATCTCAGCTATACCGCTTGAGTTTTATAACCTTGTGCTCTTAGCTGAACAAAAAGATTGGCAGATTAGTTTTAGTTTACTTTCTTTAAGCAACATCAGAAAAGAGGGAGCTTCCCCTCCTAATTCGAAGAGCAGTTTATCTGTGCATAGCTGTCCGTTTCTAATCTGCATTCTAGAGGTGCAAATTGAAATGCCGATAGGTTTATAATTTTTAATGACACATTTTGAAAATACAGCCACTCTATGTTAAATATTATATGTCTAGATATATATGAAATTATAAATATAAGTATATTAATTTGCCTGCAGCAAAATTGACACCTAGCAATAATACTTGTTGAACAATCCTAATCATAAAAGATTCCATATGTGATCAAAGATGACTAATAAAGTCATTTTTAAACATTGTTGTCAAGGATCAAGAAATCAAATGGAGAAATACAAAAAGGAGTATATCCCATATGGGAATATCTGAAACATGCTGAACAATCTAGTCATGTCAAACCATCATGAAATGCATCTGAATCCTTGTGTTATTAAATTATCAATACCCTATGAGCTTCTTTGCTAAACTGCCATTGATGCTAACTGCTAACTCTTTTTGGCCCTTGAGAAGGTATAGTGCCTTGCAAAACCTTCAAAATGACAATAGCCAGTACTATCTGTCAACTAATGAATTGCAATCATTATCAACATAGTACAAAGATGCAAAATCAACACGTTGTATTGAACAATAAGATCTTTCTAACAAAGAGAAATATCATAACAGCAATGTCTAGAGAATGTAGTAATAACAATAATGTGTATCTGAGTCCAAATTGCATTGGAAGCCTGTTGATAAGAGTTAAGAGTAAGTCTAATATAGTCTTAGGGAATGTGACACCATACCCAAACTCTCTCTCCACATTGATCTCCTCCCTTCTTTCTAATAGTAGGACAGGATTCCAAGCAAGTATCGTCTGAGGATCCCTTATTTCTTAGCTGTTTTCACCTCCATATCTGAAAGAGGTGGAATGTTTTAATGAAGTCATTAGTTTATGAAAAATCTGGACTCTCATGAAGCATTTGTCTCTAGCTTTAGACCCAGCAGAAGATCTACCAGGCACTATCTTGGTCTCCCTCTTCTACCAAGTGAATGCTAGAAACAGTTATTGCTAAGAAGCATGGTGAATATCACAAAGGAGTACAGTATATCCTTTGAAATGACAAAACACCCAGGAAACAAATCCCTCCTTGTCCAAGTGACTCTTGAATGGGGGTAGAATGGGAACAATCAATGGATTAAGAGGACATTTCTTTTAGATGCAAGCTTTGTGACAAACATCACCATTTAAGCAGGGTATGCCCCATACATCAAAATTGAGATGAACAGGAGAATGCTGAAGGTTACCAATTACAATCAACAGCCTGATTAGGAGACTAAAACCAAAAGGGACCTAAAGAGCAAGCCAAGCACAGTCCAAATTCTACCCAACAACACAGATCTTCAGATACTAAAAAGATTTAACAAGCCTATAAAAGAAAAGGTAAATCTTTTTTTTGATCTGATAACTTTTATACATGTCCTTGATTTATTGCCAAGAGCAGTAGTTCTTGATCACTAGAAAGTTGTATTATTAAAATTGAAAAGCTATGGAGTTGGATAATGTAAGATAAGTTACTAATTATTCCATGTCCTTTTTTGTGTTATGCCTTTGGGATTTGTTGTACACCAAGGCAGTTGAATCAGAGAATACAATTGCCGCTTCTCATTTCGATTCTACAATGGTATCACATGCAATAATGGAAGATTGCTCTCGCATTTCAGAACTGCGTTCGATAAGAGGCTCATCCGCATTTTTAAGGATAACTGAGGTTTTCCTCATGTATGGTATTTAATTTTTGTCATCATAATTTCTGTGGTATCATTGAGATTTTTTGGTACTGTTTAGTTTTGATTTTTTTCTTTCTTGCCTTGTCATTGAGATGTGAACTTATTATTACTTCCCAAATATTTGGAAAGTAATTGAAAATAACTAGGTAGAGCTACTTACTGTTTCATTGTTTAATTGAACAGTGCTGAAGCTGCAATTGACAGACTGGATCTATTATCTACCTTTTCTCAAAAACAAGCACTGCATAAAAATGTGGCTGTAAGTAATACTTTTATCAATATCTATTTACTATACACATCATTAGACATAAGCTGGTACTAATATGCTTAGACATAAGGTGGTATTCATAGAAGCAAATGTCTTTCTCAAGAATTTATTGGCATACTAATAAATAAAGATGTTCTCACTTTCTTGAGATATTATGAAGAAAAAACTGGAAACCCAAAAACACAGAAAAGTTCAAAAAGAAAAAGAAATAAATGATGTTTTCTACATTTAAAGCCATTCTAATTGAATAGAAAGTGAGAATGTGAAAGTAAACAATAGTTTTCACAACAAATTTTGAAATATGGATTTTTCTCATTAATTTTTAGATTGCTGATTACAGATAATTGTAATATAAATCTGTTTGACAATGTTAATAACTATGCCAAAATGATAATGAACCATTTATGTAATAAAACACAACTAAGGTAAATCAGACCTGTTAACCCTACCATTCTTCTTAACTATCAAGCCCAAGAGACAAATCTACACACAAAGTGGTAGCCATAGTGTGTAATAACCCTCCTATCCCTTATGATGTTTTCCAGTGCAACTGCTAACTGATTTTTTTTGTGTTTTCTTGTTTTTTTTTTGTATTTTTGATAATAATGCCAGGAGATGCAAACGTAGGAAAAAACAAGAAGGAGAAGAACAACGCAATTATGCAAGTATTGTGCGTGAGTACCTGGAGTTGGATGAGAATGCTCAAGCTGCGATATCTTTCAATCAGTTTTATAGTGCAAGACGGAGTGATGAGAGGCAACATTGAGGGAATAGGGACCTCCAGCATAAGATCAGCAGACTCTCCCTACCAACTTTTGATGGTTCAGGAAAAATGACTGCACAATCGTGGATACAAAAGTTGGACACATATTTTTCTCTCAGCCCCATGACTGAAGAGGAAGCAATCAAATTTGCTATTCTGCACTTGGAAGATCTAGCACATGAATGGTGGCACCACAACATTGTGACTCAAGGATTCGGGCAAGTGAATTCATGTGCGGATTTCACGCAGAAATGGTGGACAGGTTTGACAGGAAAGATCCGGAAGCATACTTCGAAGAGCTAACCAGATTGAAACAATTGGGCATGATGGATGAATATGTCTTTGAATTCCAAAGATTGGTAGTAATGGTGTTAGATGTATTTTATAAGAGACTCACATTCTTCTTCATCGAAGGTCTATTTGACTCTTTTCGTGGCCTGGTGAGAACCTTGGAGCCAACAACCTTGGAGGATGCCATTCGGAAGGCTTTGAGCCTTGAAGACTCCACCAAGAAGGGGAAAGCCATCATCAAAGGTGCACCAGCTGGGCAGCCAAAGAAGCCTTTCATTAAGGCAAACCCACTGCCTAAGATTCCCCCCACAGGTCCACACAGCATATCAAGGAATGAATTACGCAAGAAGGGCTTGTGCTACTACTGCAACAAGAAGTGGAATAATCAACACAGGTGCCAAGGGATGGGACAAGTCTATTACATTGAGGTAGTATACGATGATGAAGCAGATACTGAAGAAGGGGTCAATGAAGAGGACACTCCAGAGGAGCAGCAGGGACTCACCATTGAAGAAAGCTCAATAGGAAGTACTTTGGCGACATTATCAGGAACACCTTGATACCATTCTTTACGAGTAAGAGGAGTTCTTTGGGGGCAGAAAGTAACAGTGCTAATTGATAGTGGAGCTACGCATAACTTCATCGACAAGAGAACGGTGGCTAAGTTGCGTTTGGCAACAAAAGACTTCGAAAGTTTTGATGTCCTCGCAATTGGAGGAAATGTCCTTCCTGCACAAAATGAGTTCAACAAATGGAGCTGATATTAGGAGGACACAAGATGAAGGAGGATTTCTATGTTGTGGATGTCGACGACACAGATATGGTCCTAGGAGTGCAGTGGCTTCATTCACTAGGAGAATACACCACCAACTACCAAACCATGGAGCTGAAATTCAAGCACGAGGGCAAGGAGGTTGTGCTCAAGGGCCTTTCTAGAAATGGGCCTATGGTGGTTTCGGCAAAAAGCACGGAGTGGTCTTTCCATAGGGATCAAGTGGCATGGGCAGCGGAGTGCTTGATTACAAATACAAGCGCACCAGAGGAGGAAAGAGCATTCCCAAGTGACATTTAGGCTATCTTGGATAAGAAGTGCAAAGTTTTCAAAGAGATACCAGCGGGATTGCCACTAGATAGAGGGTTTCAGCATGTGATAGAGTTGGAAGAAGGAGCCAAACTAGTAATCAACACTCCTTATCACCATCCATGAATATACAAAGAAGAAATTGAGAAGGCAATCAAGGAGCTATTGGATATGGGGTTCATATGCCCAAGCTCCAGTCCCTTTGCTTCATCGGTGGTGTTGGAAAAAAAGAAGGATGGGACACTCAGGATGTGTATTGATTATTGAGCCCTCAACAAGAAGACAATTAAGAACTGCTACCCTATCCCTTGGATCGATGAATTAATAGATGAACTACATAGAGCAGTTTACTTCTCCAAGATTGATTTGCGGTCCGACTACCATCAGATTAGTATTAGAGACGAGGATGTCCGAAAGACAGCTTTCAGGTGCCACTGCAGGCATTACGAATTCTTAGTGATGCCGTTTGGGTTAACCAATGCCACCGCT
Organism: Sequoia sempervirens; assembly: GCA_007258455.2. Lineage (NCBI taxonomy): Eukaryota > Viridiplantae > Streptophyta > Pinopsida > Cupressales > Cupressaceae > Sequoia > Sequoia sempervirens. The sequence continues at coordinate 85,220 of VDFB02031637.1, read as the reverse complement.
ACCTTTCAATATTGCATGAATTAGGTATACATTCTTCAGTTAAGGAAATTTGTATTGGTTTTCTTTGATGACATCTTGTTTTATAGTAAAACTTGGGAAGAGCATCTGAAGGACATAGAGGAAATGCTTAACATTCTTGAGAAGAATTCATTCTATGCCAAGATGTCAAAATGTGAATTTGGGTTGACAGAGATCTTATATTTGGGCCAGAAGATCAGCACACAAGGGGTTAGTGTAGATGAGAAAAAGATCAAGGCAATACAAGAGTGGGCTACCCCCAATAATTTGACACAATTGAGGGGATTTGTGGGATTATGTAGCTACTACAGAAGGTTCGTGAAGGGTTTCTCTTAGCTTGCAGCACCATTGACCAACTTGACGAAGAAAGGAGCTTTCACATGGAGTCCCACAGCCCAACAAACATTCGACAAACTCAAGGAGGTAATGAGTTCATGTCCCGTTCTGGCCATTCCTGATTTTTCATCTCCTTTTGTGCTTGAGTGTGATGCTTCAGGCGAAGGTATTGGAGCTATTTCAATGCAAAACAGACACCCTATTGCTTATGAGAGTAGAAAGCTCACCAAACCTGAAAGGGCTTTCTCTATTTATGACAAGGAGATGTTGGCTATTATGCATGTGCTTGCTAAATTTAGACAATACTTGGTCCGCGGGAAGTTTGTGGTGAAAACAGATCACAACAGCCTGAAGTACTTCCTAAATCAGCGAGACTTGAATGATAGACAACATAAATGGGTAAGAAAACTTCAAGCTTATGATTTCGATATTGAGTATGTGAAGGGCAAGAATAATGTGGTAGCCAATGCTCTTTCTAGGAAGCCTTATCTTTGTGCTATGACTAATGTAGCAGCTGATTGGAGAATTGATATTATAGCTGAGTATGATAAGGATTCATTCACTAATGACATTATGGAAGGAAAAATAGTTGATGACAGGTATAGGGTGGTTGAGGAGCTCATTCTCTACAAAGATCGGGTCTACCTTGTACCTCAGTCTAGGGTCAAGGACAAGATTATCAAAGCTTGCCACGATACTCCGCTTGTTGGTCATCCAGGATTTTATAACACATACAAGCAAGTGAGGGAACGTTTCGCATGGAAGGGATTGAAAAACGATGTATTGCAGCATGTAAGGGAGTGCTTGGTATGTCAACAAAATAAAATGGAGCATGTGTTACCCGCCGGTTTGTTGCTGCCCTTACCCATTCCCAACCAAAAATGGGAAAGCATCTCGATGGATTTCATCATAGGGCTGCCAAGGGCGCAAGGTAAAGATTGCATTTATGTTGTGGTGGATAGGCTCACTAAGTACACACACTTTTTGGCCATTACTTTAGAATTTAAGGCACCACAAGTTGCAGATTTGTTTTTCAAAGAAATATTTAGATTACATGGGTTGCCAAGAAATATTGTGAGTGACAAGGACAACAGGTTCATCAACTTGTTTTGGCAAGAACTCTTTCGTTTGGCTCACATTGAATTGACCCCTAGTACGAGCTATCGTCCTCAAACAGACGGGCAGACGGAGATTGTGAACAAATTGATTGAAGGATACCTAAGAAACTATTTGACAGGGCAACAATCACCCTGGGTGAAGTGGCTACATCTTGGTAAATTCTATTACAACACAACATATCATATGTTGATTGGGATGACACCATTCAAGGCACTCTATGGGTACGAGGCTACATCCTTCATGGATTTGATCCTTGCAGATAGTAGAGTTCCGAGTGCCAGAGACATGATTTAGCAGAATGTGGACATTATGAATGCCTTGAAGGAAAATTTGCAGTGAGCCCAAAATCAGCAGAAGTTATATGCCGATTAGCAAAGGACCGAAAGAGTTTTCAAAGTCAATGACATGGCATACTTGAGGTTGTAACCATACCGACAGTCATCCTTCAAAGGAAACGGAGCAAAAATGCTAAGGCCAAGATTCTATGGGCCATTTAGGATCACAAGGAAAATTGGGGAAGTTGTGTATGAACTTGAACTGCCACCAGGGAGTAGAATTCATAATGTCTTCCATGTTTCATGTTTGAAAAAAGCCTTGGGACAACAGATTTCACCATCATTGGACTTGCCACCACTCGATGACGAAGGAAAGTTGATTTTTGAACCTGAAACGGTGCTGGATGTAAGAGAGAAACGGTTGAGGAACAAGGTTATTCCGGAATACTTAGTCAGGAGTGGAGATTTTCCAACATCCTAATCTCAGGTTGCTTGAGGGCAAGCAAGCATCTGAGGGCGGGGACTGTAATGTTCCCGAATTTTCCAAATGACCTGTGGTAGGAGAATTTTGAAATAAATAGTGTTTTTCAACACTGATCGAATAAATAAATAAATTTGTGTTGGGCCGACTCTTGGAGGCGCCAATTAATGTTTGATTTTTGATTTTTGATTTTATTTGTATAGTCTTTGGCCGACTTGTTTTGGTTGCCAGATAGATTTAGTATAAATGCCAAGTTTGGTCTCTCCTTGAGACATCACAAGTTTGGAGCTTATCCTGTTGGGACATTGAGGATGTAGTCGCTCAATCTCAGGCACTCAGGTGGGACATAGTTCAACCTGGGAGACTTATGTCCATGATTTATTCGATTTCATCACTCTCAGAACAATTTCTTATGTAACTATTGCACTGCAGGCGCATATTGACGTAGAGGGATCGAGATGTTTAGATAACAAGTCATGGGATTGAACAATTAGAGTATGGTGTGATATTCTTAGAGCAACGCGGGGTCAACTTTGTTGAAGTGTCTAGGCGACTAGCATTAGGTCGGGCGTCATCGTCTCTGGCCGTCCAGTCGAGCTTGGTGATCGTGGGCATCCAGGGAGCATTCCGTTGTGAATTACAATCAGAGGTCACTATCGGGGACAATCAACTTGAAGGCACGCAATCGAAGGAAGCGGCATTGAAGATTAAAGCATATTGACGGGAATCCATATGATGCAACACCACCTTTGGGTGGAGCATCATCCATAATCAGGAAGTAATCGCCGTATCTGTGGGGTCTGTTGAGCGACACTTGAGCTGGTGCCATCTCACTCGTCGCCGTGACATATCCAGTATCATTTGTAACTTGAATCCATTGTTATGGCAGATTGATTTATTCAGTTGGGTTCATTCTTGTCTCACATAAATTGTTGAATCTTTGATTTACGCCTTCTGGAAGATTAATCTTTAATCTTGTTCTCAGTATAATTCGTATTTATTTTCTAAGTGGCCATTACTAGTAATTTGGGCTTAACATTATACAGATCGAAGTTTGAATTACCTATATCAACATTTGTTTTTTCTGTCATATTGGTTGGGTGTTTCACATGCTAACTGATTTTTTTTGTGTTTTCTGAGTTTTTTTTTTTTTATTTTTGATAATAAGGCTAGAGAAGAAATCTGCTTTTCTGAAACTTCTTGACAGCAGCAAAGATGAGCCCTTGATGAATCGATTTGCAGCAAATAGGAGATCTCCACCCGAATAATGCAGCCAATAGATATTATATCATCAAACGTCCTCAATAGAAGTGATTGCTGCTCAAAGGACTAGGCGTTTTTGACATAAACCCCAATCGCCACCTTTAGGTAATGGTACGACCTGGCTGATGATGTACAGTACGGCCAGCAAGGAGTTAGCAGCAGAAGACAATAATAATAAGGACGCCAAAGATATTGATGTTTGCAACACAAATAGCTGGGCATTTTTCCTTGGAATTCCAAACACCTCTCACAAAACCTTGCACAACTGATAATGATGGTTTGTACGGCCTGATGATGCTCAGATGGTACGGCCCAACAAGTCTTAGCAACCAATCAACAACAGATTTCAAAATGCTTCTGAGTTTCTACCACAAACTCTTCAAACCCTTAAGAAACTTCACCAAATAGCTCAAATGTGACAACTGATTTGCAGCCACCTGATAAAGCTACCTTTAGATGATATCTCACACCCTTAGGAAGCTGAAACAATGAAGAAGCTACGCTCTCCAATGCCCAAGAACACAGAAACCCTGGTTTCACTTCTCCCAATGCAAAAGCTCATATATGCCAAGTGTAGAATGAGACAAAAAAATCAATTTTCAAAGCTTATATATGCCTCCTGAAAAAGCACGACCCCCTAGGTGCTTTTAATCATTAAATACATATATTATATTTGCTTTTGTTTTTGACTTTATTAAACTCATTAATTGGGCGCCCACTTCAATGCACTTTTACAATTTAATATTTATCATTAAATGGCTTCACTTTAATAAAGTCAAAATATATCATTATAATGCACTTTTACTAATTAATTATTATTAAAGCTTACCTTTAATAATAATTAAAAATAGCATTTATTTCTCATTAATCATTGTTTCTCGGTTCCGTTTGAACCAGAAGGTCAACCACTGCATCCACTGTGCATCCAGGTGCCTTTCCAAAAATAGTAACACTGGACTTTGATGATTGGGTGACTTACTATAAATATTAAGTGTGCACAAACTGAGTCCAAACTAACTCCCAAAGGGGAATCCTGAAATACCCCAAACTCTGGAGAAGAAAACACTTAAAAAGTGCCAGCAGAAAATCCGACAACTCCCACTCAGGACCCTCTAACCAACTCCATTAGGCTACGAGGGTCAAACCAACTCCATTAGCCTACGACGGTCAAACAATAGGCTAATCCAACGAGAAACAAAAGCGAGCTAAGAAGGGGACATTACATAGTGTTGCAATTGACAAGTCTCCCTAACCTCTTCAAATACCTCTTAAGTTTACAGCAGTGGCAACAATCATGCTTGGCATTTTAGGAGAGCAATGGCTCATGTTAACAAGAATGGTTTATATTAATCAATATGATCAGCAATATTTCCTGTAATGTAATGACAGCAGTAATGACTCCCATATTAACTTATCACAGTACTACTAATCATAGTTTAGAAACTCGGACTTGGCAATAACTCGCCTGACCCAAAATTTTTAAAAACTTGGTACTCGGCATAAACCCAACAAATTTATCAAACATTTAAAAATGCACAATTAAAAAAAAATTCTGTAAAAACACACATATTGTTGATTTTCTTCATATAAATCAAAATTAGAGTTCAATACATATCATTGACCAAAAAACAGGTCTTTAGACTTGCCAGGTCTCCTACTTGTAGATTCCATATTTTTTTTAGAAATTGGAAAAAGGAAATAAATCCTATCCAAAGACAAGTATTTATATAAGCAAATCTTTTTGCTGTGGTTTTCTCCGAGAAGGGTTCCCCATAAATCTTGTGTTCTTGTTGTGTTATTTATTGTTGATGTGGTGCAATTGATATTATTGTGTTTGTTAATTAAAGAATGGCTTATACTGATTCACCCCCCCCCCGCCCCCCCCCCAGTATAAGTGTGTGTTTCATCAGCAACAACTGAAATTATTTGGCCTCCTTTTATACCAAATGTTGGACAAGTTTTTACATGCGAGTTAGGCAGTTTTTTCCCATTTTTAGTGTTTTTTGACAAATAAGCACTGCAATTTTTACCTAAAACTCATTAGGGAGTTTTTCCCACGATTACTTGCCAGCAAGATTTTTTTGGCAAGTACTCATCCATTTTTTAAAGTATGCTACTAATTATGCTACTCAACATTGTATTGATTGAGAATGATACAAATCACAAAAAATGGCAGAATGCTATTGTTTAGTGATCATAAGAAGATTACTCATCATAGAAAGATAATTATGTTAACAAACAGTAATGATGAGAACAAGCTCAACTAATACAACATTTAACAATTGATATGTAATGAAGGATAATTATAATTTGAAAACCCTTTTTCAAAATGGTTTCTCCTGCATTTGCTTCAAACCCTAAGATTGCTGGCTTTGCAAAACCCATCAAAATGTATTGATCTTGAAGCAAAGGGTGCTTCTACACAGGCAAAAATTTTGTTGCAAGTTTCTTTAAAGGAGGGGTAAATGGGGGGCAAGGATCAATGCTTGTGGCCCTGGTAACTCTAAGCAAGACAAAGAGGAAGGAAGGCACATGGTTCTGGGTGATGATATTTCAAGAGGTGGTAGTCCAATTGGGGCAAGGCATATATTTATTGTGGCAAAAATGCAAATCATTCTATATAGGGGGTGCAATCGGTAGATTTAATGCAAAAGGCATCTTATTGTGGTTGTAGGCAACAATGTCCTGTTAGAGGAGGAGAGGCATAAAGTTTTTGGTCTTATATATAAGTTTAACTCTTTTTGGCCAAACCTTGCCGCTTTGCATGAATGGATTACAGACAAATAATCTATTAATTTAAAATTGTTTGTAGATATTTTTACAATCACACAAGGCTTCTTTGAGTTGCATAGTAAGTCAATGGAGGATAGGTAGTTAATATAGAAAAGGGTCCTTAGTTTTTTGAAAGCATGTTTTATTGGTAAAACTAAAACCCTAATTTCCTACATTTAATGTAATGGCATAAGCCTTCTCTACTCTTCCAATATGGGTCTATCTGTCATACCTCCCTTTATAGTTTTGGGTGGATTCATGCTTTTAAGGGATTAGTAATGCATTAGTGAAATTCATGAAACTTGATCTAGAGACTAATGGTATGGTTCATTCCAACTCCAACTCAATTCAAGTAGAGATTGTCAAGTCTCAAGGATTGCTTAAGGAGGTATGGTAGTAGAGGAAGATAGGGTTTGGAAGTAGGTTCTTGATTATGAGAATATAGTGTTCAAAAGTCAATGCTTTTGAGTTGGTCATATTGCTATTCATTGTCTAATAAGCAAGCAATCTTCCAAGAAAAAAGCTACATGGTGGAGTGGGGCCTATTATTCCAATTTGACTGTCAAGAGACCACTGCACGATTCTTCTTCCAAAGAAGGTTCATTGGAGAAGGAGCTTTAGAATGGGATTTACAGAGGAGATGATTCTTCAAATCCTTATAAACAAGGAAAGCTAGTTCATTCCTCTTCCACTTCACAATGATGTTTTGCAGATGTTGTGATGGATGTTTATATAGAAGCTCCTATGAAGCAGATGGTGGTGGGGTGGGGGTCTTTATGGAGGGAAAATAAAACCTTTGCAATATGTCTAGTAATAGGTCTACTATCATACAAACTTCCAATTCCTACACCCTTTAAAGAGGAGAAAATGGTTTGGTCAGCTTTTCTTACTTAGGAAGAAGAATGGGGTTTCGGATATGGGTTTGCGGACTCAATACTAGCTTTATAAATCTTTGTCTGAGTCTCTAGCCTCTTTTGATTATGAAGAGGATGTGGAGGATTTGAAATGGATATAAGTTCATAAAAAAGGGTTGTTTTGAATAAGCAAGCTATGTTAGGAATGACTCATCAATCTAATAATGAGGGTTTAGCTTGATTTTACCTCTTGCTGTTAGTTTATATTATGTTGATTTATGTAGTTTTTCTGGTGTGCTGTTTGGGCTGGGGTCTGTTGTGACCTAATTCACACCTCGCCCCATTGCAAATGGGGACCCTTGTTGTTTGCCTTTTAGGGTTTTGCCTTCGCGTGCCTCGTTTTGTCTGCTCTCCGTTTGGGGGTTTTGAGTCTGAATTTTGAATGGTCACCCGAGTCAAGCAAATGAGTTTTAGCCTGGATCACTGTATAAACGTCGCCATCATGCTTAGAGGGTCTGGGAGATGAAGATCGACTGTCATTTCGGTCAATTCCGACACCTCCAAGTTTTTAGGGTTTCTCACCCCGGGCCCCCTATTTTTTAGGACCTACTTTTTTGGCACTTTTGGGCAGTTTTGAGATCCCTATTTTAGGGTCTATTTTTAGAAAGTTGCTATTTTTGGAAAATTTCTATTTTTAGGAAGTTTCTATATTTGGCAGGGGCTCGAGTTTCAAAAATCCACTCAGAAGTTCGAAAAGATCAATGAAACTCTCAGAAAATGGATTTGAAATTTTTTTGAATTCATGGTGAAATTCTGGAAAATTACTGAAAAAGTTAAAAAATCTGGAAAAATCTTTCAAAAATCACAGAAAAATGGTGGAAAATCTGAAAAATCAGTCTAGAGATCACTGGAAATGATGAAAAATTTGAGAAATTCATAAAAAATCTGAGAAATCCATGGCAAAAGTCTGGAAATCTGAGCATTCATGGCAAGGTAATGACTGAATATTCATGGTGAAGGTTGAAGTTTGTGAGAAATTCGCCTAAGTATGGAGCTCAACCAGCATGGAGAATGGAGAAAATAAGTCAAGAAAGCTTCAGCCTGAAAAGAAAAGTCAAATGGTGGATTGCTTCAACCAAGATGTCAATGGCTAAACAGTCAAGGAAGTCCGCCCTTAAGCCAAAACAAAATGGCAAGCTACAGATTCAAGTCCGCCTTGAGCTAATGGCAACAAATCTGAGCAAGTCTGCCCAAGAGATGGTGAATGGCAATGAAAACTAGAAACTCCGCCCTCCAATGGCAAGGCCATCAATAAAGTCCGCCCTCAGCCTAAGGTTAAATGGCAAGGCCATAAAGGAAGTCCGCCTTGGGTGAAAGAAGAAGTGGCAATAAAATGAAGCAAGTCCGCCCTATGAATAGCAAGCAAATAGCCCAAGTCCGCCCATGTTCAAGTCTAAAGTGGCAAGAAAAGACCCAAAGTCCGCCCCTAGTCAAAGGATGAAAATGGCATCAACACAACTCAAGTCCGCCCTAGTCAAATGGTGAATGGCCAAGAGACTAGTAAAGTCCGCCCTTGAGGAATGTTGAAGTGGCACGAAGAGACTAGTAAAGTCCGCCCTTGAGGAATGTTGAAGTGGCATCAAAAGTGATGAAGTCCGCCTTGAGCTTGAGAGGCAATGGCCAAACATTGAAGGAAGTCCGCCCTTGGAAAAGAAGAAATTGTCTAAGGCAATGGAGAAATGGCTAGCCAAAAACCAAAGTCCGCCCTCCAAATGGCTAGCCACAAGCTAAAGTCCGCCCCATGTCTAAACATTGAATGGACAAACATAAGCCAAAGTCCGCCTTGGGTAAAATGAAATGGCATGGGATCCTATGAAGTCCGCCCTTGACCAAAGACAAAGTGGCATGCAAATGAACAAAGTCTGCCCATGTTAAAATGTTAGATGGCGAGCAAACAAAGGAAGTCCGCCCACTAGATGGCAATAAAACATGCCAAGTCCGCCCACCATAATGATGAAGTGGCAAGCCAAGTGACCAAGTCCGCCCCAAGTCAAAAGGGAAAATGGCAATAAATTGGATGAAGTCCGCCTTGTCCAAAGCATTAAATGGCAACAAAATCAATAAAGTCCGCCTTAGGCATGAAAGAAGTGGCTTAAGAAGTGCTAAAGTCCGCCCCAAGCCAAAATTTATGGCCAAAACATAGACAAAGTCCGCCCCATCTAGGGAAATGTGAAAATTTGAAGTTTTGCCTAAGTCTAAACCTTTGACAAATCAAAAAATATATGCTTAGCACTTTGAAAATTCGCCTAACATCAAAGTGTCTAGAGAAAATTTTGCCAATGACTTAAAATCATGCTAGATGATTTAGGAAGATTAAAAATTATGGCTAAATAAAGTTGGACGTGGCTAGGTAAATCATGCCAAGATGAAATAAATTTTGCCAGAGATTTTGGACGATTAGACTTATGGCAAAATAATTTTGGACAAGAAGGAGATTTATGGCCAAATAAAATTGGACATGGCGAAATAAATTTTGGAAAAGGAAAGAAATTCATGGCCAAATAAATTGGACGATAGAAATTATGGCGAGAAAATTGGAGAAAATGAAAATTCGCCTAAGGCATTGGCAAGGAAAATTTCGAAAATCAAATTGCCTTGGACAAAAATAATTCGCCATAAAACGAATGGGTTGGAAATGACACATGGAATAATTATTTTAATTATTCATTTTCCAACGCCCCAAAGAGATAAGTCTTGAAAAATTCGAAATTGGAAAAGGAACAAAAGAGCTTTTTTGAACTGGCGATGAAATTGGAAACTTTCCCGGACAAGATCATTGAAGATAAAACTTGCCACCCGGAAGCGAAGTGAAAGATGAGTTTAAACTCAATTCGAAGGAAACAATGCAAATTTGCTAAAAAGATCGATTTTCTCATCTCTATAATTGATTTCACTTCATTTGCACAATCGTTCGATTTTTGAAGAAGGTGTGAGAAGAAACTTGTTGAGGAAATTTGCAGCAAAGTGAAGGAAATAAATTCTACCAGCTTGCATCGTGATTGTGATCACTTCTCCAGAAGTCACAGGCAGATTTACTTTGTCCACTTCACTTTGGCATGCAACTTCATCGTTTATTTTCTTTCCAGCTTGATTTTTCACGAAGTCTAAATCAATAACTAGCTGGAATGTCTTTCAAACTGATTTAAATTTCGAATTCTGATTATTATCTCTACTTTTTCTTGCAGATTTGTTTTTTGAAACGGTGAAGATGAAGTTCTCCAGCAAAGGTGTGCAAACACAGTCGAAAATCAAGTCCAAGTGGGAGCATGTTGTAGACACCGATCTTGGCCACGTTGATCTCGAAGACTTCAGGAAAAGAATTTACGGGACTGATGGACGTCTGCCTACACCAATTGCCATGAGGATGATGCGCAATGGAATCGTCCACGCAGCTGGATTTCCACCAGCAAAAGAATGTCTGGAGCTTATGGTAGAATGCGCACTACACTACAATGCACGAGATAGGCAGATAGAAGCTCCTGACGGAAGAGTCCTTGCCTACTTGTCCGAGCCAGCAATCCAAGAAACCTTTGGAATTTCAGTGTACAATCGAACGTCCTACCGCAACAAGGAAGATGCACTCAAGCTTTATCAGAGCCAGCAGGATCTCTGTGCGTCCAACATAAACAAGATTTGGTTACTAAAGCCCAAGCCTACTGCAGGCAAGATGCCGAAGAAATTGATCAGAATCCATTTCAAAGAGGAATATGGCGACATCGTTTTGCTACTAAACAGAGTAGTAGGCAATTCCCATGGTGCACCTTTTGAAAACTGGATGTACTATTTTATTGATGAAATAATCACTGGAGTCAAGATGTTCAATTGGTCTAGAATGATTAGTGATAGCCTGCACGAGCAGTTAGTCAACTTTGAGGAGACCAAAATTTTTCACATGAGCTCATACATCGTATATTCACTTGCAAGATATTACAAGTATCTTGGCTTGACCTACAAAGGCGTGGTCGGCAATGGCGAGGGGCAATTCAAAGCCTACGATTGTTATCTGCAACTGCAGCTGAAAGAGAAGTCTCATTTCTGACGAGCTCATGACGCCTTTTTGATGTACATCACCCGGCTTCTCCAAGGCGGAACTCACCAAAGACTCTCACATGAGGCCAAGAGCATAATCAGTCGGTATGGATTCTGGTTCATTCAGTATCCTAAATTCACTTACATCAGGATCCAAGGATTCTTAGGAAATCCTTATAGACTGCCTATCTATCCGACCAACAAGATGGTTTTGCTGGAAGTGCTAAGGCAATTAGAGGCGTATAAGAATATTCAAAGGCCAAAGCAGAAAGCGGCTGTCACCTTTCCTTTTTTCATCGGCAATATGGAGGAGTCTGTCCGACGGCACAAGTAGCAGAGGCTGCTTGACTGGAATTCAACAATATCCGTTCATATCATACAAATCCAGGAACAACTTTGATCCGTTCCATCACATCAAAATTGTGGACGGAGAGAGGTACAAGCATCGGGTTGACTTAGAGGACTTCTGGGCTAACGCGACAGATGAATATGACGTAAGGAGGAGGTTGTGGTCAAGATTGCCACTAAGCATGATAAGGGCAACCGAGCTTTTCAAAGTGCCTGATCAACTACAGGATGATTGAATCTATTTGCAGCCAGGGTTCAATGAAAATGAGCCACTCCCCCTTATGAGATGGTTTGAGCCTGAGATGGGCGACTTGGCGACACTCATGCAACCCGTTTTCAAGTATTCTCAATGGTGGATAGATCGGCAGGTAGAAATTTTAAGACAGAGAAATGTGCAATTCACCTATGAATTGATGGGCGATACAAAGTCTTGTTCTTCAAACGTCGGTGCATCTCGTGGAGATGGACCAACAGATGCCGCCAACTCAAGAAAGAGGAAAGAAGTTGATAAATCTGCAAGACAAGACAAGGATAAAATGGTAGATGAAGGGCCTTCTCGAAAGAAGCACAAGTCTAAACCTCTTCAGTCGGCCACTTCCAGAAATATAGAAGAAATACTCGCCATGGATAAAGAGTCTTTCGAAAATGCTAGGATCCCTTCTCCTATTGAAAATGTGGAGCCAATACAAGTAGAAGATGATGGTCAACCTTCTCCAGCAAGCACAAAAATCCTATAATCAGATAATGATACAGATATTATGGATGGAGAATTCGAGGAAGGAATGATTTCCGCCCTCAAAGGAATCCAAGATGACCCATCCGTCCAAGAAATTCAGGGTATGCAATTGGTCCCAAGAAGTTCAAAATATGCCGGAGGTTCAGGAAGAGCAGGAAGTACAGGATATACAAGACGTCCAAGATCAACAGTAGGACGGAATTGAGCAACCAACAATCCCAGAGTGGCTGAGAGAAAGATTGAAAAGAAAGGCGCCAACCGAGGTACTTGAAGAAGAAGAGGATGACACAGATTTTCTGGCAAGACTAGAGCAAACTGCCCCGAGGAAGAAGGCCAAGAAATTCTCAACCATCCAAAGGGATGAGGTTGGCAACTGCACAGTACAAATTGCAATACCTACAGCCGACAAGTTCCAAGATGAAATTGCCCTTGATGAATATGCCATCACGACCATTGACATGGGTCTGACAACAAAAGGGCAAGAGGTCGAGGACTTGGACAATTCCGTGGCCACCATCAAGTCCAGGTTGGAAAAAGAAGTTGCCAAGAAAAAAGAATATAAAAAAGAAATTCAGCGCCTAAAAGATTACATCTAGCACTTGACCAAGCCCCTAAATGAAGGTGACCAAGCAGTGCTTCCACCTCCTAATTCTTCACGAGAACCAGTGCAAATTTTGAAGAAGAACTGACTACGACGAGGGAGGCTAAGGACTGGATGGATGGAAGGAAAGAAGAGGCGTTGGCGTTTGCAGAAAAGTTGGCGCAAGTAAACGAGCAGGCTTCCGTTATGCTATCACGAGTTGCAGACCTGGCGGAATCATGGAGTAGTCTCGAAGATATTCAAAGCAGGATCATCCCATGTATTCGGGAATTGAGGGGCATCTCAAAGCAAAGGTTGATTGAGGACAAGGTTATTGAAGCCGTAGCTGCGTATGATTTCAAAGGATGGTATTATGCTCTGATCTCAAGAAGAGGAGTCCTTGCAAAAGTGAAGCAGGATGGTGCCAGAGTTGAAGAACAAGCAAAGGAAATTCAGAGTAAAATTTATGAAATGGCTGCGGAAATGCTCGACAAGGATACTGTCTGAAAGAAACACTTGCGGCCAAAGATTTTAAAAGAGCAAGTGCAAAGAATTTTCTCCACCACCGGGCCAATCATGGAAGAAAAACTTCACCAAAGTATTCGACTTCATGGCCGTCAGAAATTCTTTCTTGCTGCAGGAACCAGCATGGGCGACTATTTTTGCAGAGTGTGCTGAGAGCTTGGATTTGCTGGAATACAATATCAACGTGCTGCCTGACATTGCCATCGAAGAGGTCGGCTTGATCGTGTCCAGATTCACCGAATGCAAGGCCGCACAAGTGGATAAGGATGCCACTCCAGATGTCTAGAGTTCTGTTGAGGTTTTAGAAACCCTAATTAGGGTTTAGTTCTATTTAATCTGGGCCTTTGATCTTGAATCAATCTTGGCCGTTCATTATAATTCTAGAATACTATATAAACCCCCCCTCCCCCTCCCGCCCCTCACTCTCTCATTTTAATTAGAAATTAGAAATTAGAAGATTAGAAGAGATAGAGGAGATTAAGAAGTTAGAGCAGATTCAAGATAGTTAGATTGTAGAAATAAAGAGAGAGTTTTATGAGATTGTTGTGAAAACACTACTTTGATAATAAAGTTCAAATGCATGAGGTGCCTTGAATACTTGATTGTCGAATGGTTGCATGGTCTCATATTTTCTTTCTCTCTTAGAAAATTTGAATTAGAATGTATGTTAGAAGAATGATAGATTGATAACGGAGATTAGTGAAACCGAGCTCATACTTTCTTTGAGTGGATGCTTTTCACCCAATGTGTAAAGTTAGACTGAGCTTTATCATGGATGCTTAACTTCTGTTTGAATAATTATTGTTCGATTTGATGGTAATTATTCATGATGTGAAAACCATAAGCACATTTCCAGAAGATTGCACTTGCTCTGTGTAGTTGTCGTTTAACGTGGCGAAGCAGAGTATTGTTTAGTTGGTTTCATTTAATCCTCGTCTTCTCTTGATTTCTTAGGAATAGCATAGGATCTCTAAAACCCTCGATCTTTTTCACTTTTTTTTTTTAAATCAGAAAATCCAAAATGATACTGCATTTATGTTTCCGCTTTTCTGAGTAACTTGCAAAAAGTAAATCTCAATTGTGCCCCCAGCAATTCACATCCATACCACAGAGTCTATCCGCATTCATCTTAAACATTGGGATTACCATATGATCTTACTTGCAATCTTAGCATACAAGGTAATTTTTCAAGAGGGAATGGAGCGTCTTTGACACTTTGTTCTAGAATGTTTGTTGTGTCATAAAACACGCATCAACAGGGTCCCATTAAGAGATCCCCATATTTTATCTAAAAACAACTGATATGTAATGATGAAAATTCATGACAGCAATATCTATTGATAAGTTGAAATAACAAGTAGTTAATGACAGCACTAACAGCTATGGTGCAATAATAATGACAAGTCAAAGGATAGCATAATTGTTTGATGGCTTTGTTTAGTAACAACTTTGCTCAAGCATCATAAAGAATGGCAACAGTGTTGACTGTTATCAAAGGCAATAGTCATAATCATGAATCACAATGCCAGCAGTCATGTTCCCTATTCACAAGTTTTTTGAACCTGATTATACCAAGTGTCTTCACAACTGCAGATAACTAGTTCATTTTTGAAATAGTGACATCAATAATTGCTGCTGTCCCTTGGCAATAGACCTGAGGGCTATTCAACAGTGGCAGCTGGAAATCTCCCATTTATAAAAGTTCCAAAGAACAATGATAAAAAAATCGCAGGGGCTTATATAGGAAAAAAACAAAGAATCTATCACAATATTACCTATATGATATATCAGCAATTATATTGCAATAGATAGATAAAATTTTTGGACAATGTAGTGGTCAACTATAGTTTGAAAAAGTCACAATCTTTTCAGGAAAATGCTGGGAATCCTGCCGAGAAAAGATATATTGGGGATATGTCATTATATTTTAAAGATATGTGCTTCTATGGTTGTATTAATGTTTTATTGTAACTAATACAATAAAGTTGTAATGCAATTAAGTAACTTACATAACGTAAGTTACAACTCATTTGACTGCCTCGCTTATTAATAATGAAGAGTGCACACAAATTTTAACATATGCCTGTTTCCCCCATTGCCTTCTTATTTGGTATAAGAGCTTTCCAAAAAACTCTAGGGATTCATCATTGGATGCTTCCAAAATGTTTAGAGCAGACATTATAAACATAATTATGTAGTGTAAACTTTAATTTACACCTCTGATCATGAAAAAACTTGTTTAAAAAATTGCATAAGCAGATGTGTTGTATGGTTAGCCAAGCTGCAGAGTTAGCTGAAAATTATTGCAGGAAAAACAGGTTGGCTAGATGGTAGTGTTGGTGCTATTGCACCAAAAAAGACACCAGGGTTTTGCACAAAAAAAGTACATAAGTGCTGTTCTGCAACATTAACTTTTCCATTTATAATTTAATTTATTTTCCATTGTTGTTTCAAAGTTATTTCTGTTGTTCATCACTTCAGAGTGCTGACATATTTAAATAAGTTATCATAAACCCTCACAGGAGTATAAATTTTCTAGTTGAAGGCTTATTTTTGTGTTTTTGATTTGCTGCAAATCATGGCCAAAATAAAATTATTAGTGTTATCTGGATTTCAGTTTCTCAATGGGCAAAACAAGAATGTTTGGAGACACATGATACTTACAATATACGAATATTGGGACTATGTCCAAATTGTTTTGGAGGAAGAAATTAGACACTCTGCAAATGCTGATAGTTTTGATAAGCGTCACAAAGAGATGCTTTCGTTTTTAATGATCTCATACCTGAAGTTTGAAACTCCTCTTCTATTGCTATCTTGTGGATATGTTTGAAAATGAAGTATCAGACGTCAACTAAGAGTCATGCATAGAATGTATTTTTCTGTTCTCTGCAATGTTGCCCATAGGGTGGTCAAGATAGTCAAGATGTTTTGCATGGCATGGTTATATGACTATCGTTATGTTAAGTTCAAAATGACAAGATCTGTTCATCATTTGTTGATTGCTCATGTGCTTGTTTCTTGCCTTTGTAGGTGGACGACAATGCTGAGAGAAATCATTCCAAAGTTGATCCTTTTTATGAAGGTACACTTGAATGTGTCTTGTCATATTCTCTTTCCTCTTGATAAATTACATTTCATTTACACCTTAATGTTTTCTTGTTATTGAATGTTTGTTGCATGGTTCACAAACTAATGTAAAGATATATTTATAGCTATATGCAAATCACACCTAGCACTAGCTATTTAGTACAATTCAATGCATGTTTAAGTGGTACTTGTTGCAACAAGCATACTTTGGTATGTGAATAGGTTTGATATATTTATAATCTATGATATTTGTTAAGGTTTAGGATTCGATAGATTTCTTTCCTTGGGTTCGGCCATATAATTTGGATGAAATATATTTTATTGTATAGATTTATTAGTTGGGGGGCCCCCAGCCTTGAATTGAAAAGTACAAAAACTGATTAAGAAAAATCACAACAATTCTTTATCTTTCTTGCTTCTAGATCTAAGCATATGGGAAGTAATCTTTGATTACTAGATTTCCGGTTGGAACCAAATTGCTGTCCACACCTCCAGGATATTCTAGTTCAAGTTGAACCCTATAAAAAAGAGTCTGATCTATACAAGGGGAGCAAACCTTTTTGGACAAAACAATAGGCTCTTTAGGAGGCTTGCTTGGCTGTCACCATTATGGCTAAAGGGGACGAAGGAAGAACTTCATTCATCTTTGGAGCATTGATATTTAGCTTTTCAAAAGACAATGCAGGGATTTTTGGGGACAATGCTGTATGTGTTGGAGCATTCTTCATCATAGTAGCCTTCTCCTAAGGGTCCTCATAAAGTAAATGAGCCTCTAACTAAGCACCTAAAACAATAAAGTGGTGGGGGGTGCTGTCCGCTGTGAAGCTTGGCTAACAAATTTCTAGTTAGGGCTAGAAGAATTAGTAGCAACATGCCCCTAAGCAAAGCATCTTTGGCAATAGAAAGAAAGACCCTCATAATCTAAGAACTGCTTCCAGGAATAATCAACCACATTCAAAGCAATATTTGCTAGATCTTTCAAATATATAACCCAACTGAAATGCAAGAAAAAGTAGTGTGAGAGAAAGTTGAAGTCACCACATCTATTTGAATAATTCTGTCTAAGGATTTTCCAATTGCAACAAAACATGAGTCAATTAAAAGCTAGACAGGGAGATTAGAAAGCCTAACCTAGTCTAGCACAACATTGAAAGATTATGTTAAAGGATTGAAATTTGGGAACCATGGCTTCATAAGAAGTGTATTCTTCCTCCATGCTGAAATTTGATCATAAAGAATAAATTTTTGATCTTTGAGGGTTTCAAACACAAAAACAAAAATCCTTAGGCCAAAGGTAGATTTCAAGGGGATTCTCCATGTGTGGCTGCCAAAAACTAGAGGATGTTGAGCATTTTTGAAATATCCCCCTTAGTTGTTTTTTGAATTTTCACCAAACAACAGTGCACCTGTTAAGGTTAGCCCCAATAATCAAACCAACTGAAAGGGAACCCTCCACTTTCTGATCAACAAGATCCTGATGTGGGCGAGGTGAGAGCATACAGTGCAAGGGGATCATTAGCAATAAACTGAAACTGAAATTACAATGTTGCAGGCAGCTAGCCAACCATTCTGAAAGTAAAGTGCTGGAAATGTAAATGCAGGCGGAGAATCGACCATGAAGGCTCAACCACTTATTCGGCGGGAACAATTATTACAATTATTTAAACTAAAATACTCAACCACTTATTCGGCGGGAGTAGCAAAACTGAAATATGAAACACTTGGCCACTTATTCAGTGGGAGTAGAAGATACAAAATGAAATATGCTGAAAGTAGAAAAGCTGATTCAGTACTACTGAAACGAGCAATTACAATATGCTTTTTACAATGATTTTTGCTCCAACTTTCAATACAATGATTTCACAATACTCCTTATTACAATTATGAATTGAAACATCAAGGAAATAGAGCATATGACAGAAATAATCAGGTCTGATATGAAAAACCAGCAAACTGTAACTCAGACCAGCAAGCTATGCAATCACCAAAATGCTCATACTTTCAACTACACTTCTCCAAATCATTAGAAACTGAATGCTAACATTCTCTAATGCTAGGCGACCAAGAGACAGCAATGAACAAGACACAAACAACCCCAAACTGCTCAGCACACAATCCAAGGCAAGCAATGACAAGGGACGGCCTATGAAGGAGGTCAACCTTGCATTAAGAATCAACCTCCCAATGATAAATTCTATAAACTTGCAAAATGAGGCGCCTTGAGCATGGAAACAAATAGAGCAATCATCCAGAATGATATAAAATTTGCACAAGAAGCTATGAGTGAAAAACACCTTCAGCCATACAAGTCATGGGCTACCCCATCTAAATGCAAAGCGGCAAACTTAATGGCGTCCTCTTCTACCATAGGACGTAGGGTCAAGACAGTATCCAACTTGCTAACCTAAGCTCTGGCTGTAATCTTATCGCTGCCATCAAATGTGTGGAGTGTGAGCTTGCTAGTAGCATGTCTAAGGTCATTTTTTTTATTCCTTGGTCTCCTGTTAGTCCTGTTCCTGCGGTACTCTCTCTTCTGACTCATGAACCTGTCAAAGTTAAGATGATCCTTAACTCTCTGTGGTAACGCTTCCCACTCATCATGCAGTGTCATCATGTTATCTATATCCACATCCCCCTCTTCAGGTTCATTTCTTACAAATGTAGGGTGCGTAGGCCTGTCATAGGTGCGTGTGGGTGTTTTTTTGATCCTTGGCCCTCCAGCAACATTCCCATCTTCTTCTTGTCCCTGGTTCTGTCTCCCAAGAATGGTCATATGCTGAATGGTTGTAGTGAGCTGTTGCAACACATTAGCCACTTGCTGCTGCCCAGCTGCAAGATTCCTGAAAATATCTCTGGCTTCTTGGCTCTCATTATTGCCATGGTTTCTGGGTGGCTCACCACCGTCCCTGTCTCCCATTATTTCTAATGGTATTTCCTCAAATTGAATTCCTTGAAATTCAGCTCTCCTGCGTGTGTAATATCTGTGTGGCCCAACTTGATGCGAATACATAAGAACATCTAACCCTCCAGGATGGCAGGATTAGAGCTCTGATACCACTGTGAAGAACCCTGTTGGTTCTAACTCTGCCTGTAGGTGCTGAATGCACTGTTTTTGTGTTTTCTTGTTGTTTGATGAATTTATAACATTTAAATAAAATGTTGCCAGGCAAGATTTTAACAAGAAATAACTAGAAATATAGAAATGCTGCAATGATTCTTATTCAACATGAGATGTAAATAGATTGTCAATACAAGACAAAAACATAGCATAAAAACAAGGTTGCATACCCGAACATGCCAACAAACCCTTATTTGAAAATCTGGAAATCACAACTAGCAATGAAGAATCTGATGAAACAAGCTGATCTTCTGCATATGATGAGTTCTCCCCCTTGATACTAAGCTAGCCGCTCCTATACATGTTGATCTGTGACCAAAATGAAAGGCGTTTCAACCTCCCTATTCACACGTCCCAGCTAGAAGCAAGCACGCATCCCAATGATGATGGTACGACCAAAAAAAAAGATGTACGACCTGATTATTGGTGTAAATGGTTGAAGAAATAAGGCATCTCAATTGATAAGCCCCTTTCCTTTATTGAAATCTACAAATAAACTCAAAGGTAAATCCGATCCAGGCACAAATGCACTCCAGAATGAAGCCCTCTCTGTAGCAATGATTCAACTGGTCTTTCACAGCTTCAAGATTGTAGAACACTGAAGAATTGCCAGTCTCCAATGGTGAAAAATGCTGAAACCCTTGTCTTAGGCACAAACTTCAAAGAAGCCAAAAAGAAACAATGTCAAATGCTCAAAAGATGAAAGAGGTCGACTTGCTCTTGCTTATATTCTCCTCAAAAAGGAACGACTTACAAAAAGATCTTTAAATACATTTAAAATGTATTTAAGGTACTTTATACTCTTTTAAATAATTCATCTCACTTGAGCGTACCTTTTTGATTTAATATTCAATCTCACTTTATTAAATTTAAGTGGCTTACTTTTATAAAGTTAAAATATAACTTTATAATATCCCTTTTAATAATTAAATATAACTTAACCACTTAAATATTAATATCTCCCTCAATACTCAGTATTTTTATGTGCTGTCTGAAGCTGGGGTCAACATTGTATAACCCCCATGTGTCCAGGTGCCTTGACTAAAAATAGCATCACTGCCAGATTGAGTCCCTCAAACTAAGCCAAACACTGATCTGCAAAGGCCTGGAATTGAACCCAATACTGAACTGAGGAAATGGAGTGACAACAACCTCCATTAATTGCCACTGAGACCCTCTATCCAAACATATTAGCCTACTAGGGTCCAAGTAATAGGCTAACCCATCTGCAACTGGTACTGACTAGGGTGGGGACATTACAACTTTGGTATCACCCATGTTTACCATGCAGAAGTCATCCTTGATTTGATGTCTTCCTAAGGTAATACTTAGTTGTTGGATTCTTTGTGTGCATGGGGTAGTGAACCCATCTACCATGACCACCTTGAATCCTTCAAAGTCTTTGGATTCTAATTTCATCCTTGTCACCAATCTTTCATTGTTGAAGTTATGGGTGGTTGCGCTGTCCACTAGGACTGTCACTTTTTGTCCTTTTAGAACACTACGAATTCTAAAAGGGTGATATTTAGATGCCCTTGAGAGTGTAGCCAACAGACCCTCTTCTTCATTGTCTTGTCTTCTTTTGCTTTGAGATTCAGATTCTTCTTCATTCATCTCTTCATTTGTTAATGCTTCTATGTTGTTTACTTTTCCTCTCCCTGTGCACCTATGTCTTGGCTTCCATTTTTCCTTGCACTCAAAACATAATTCCCTTCTTCGGAGTTTTGTCCTTTCTTCCCATGTTGTGTGTGATTGAGAAGGTAATGACTTTTGTTGCTAGTTTCTTTTGTAAGGGGGTTGGTTTTGTGATCTTGAAGGCATGTTTTTGGATTGGCTCTTTTCTTTTGTCGATGTGGTTTCTAACCTTAGCGCCTTTTGAATTGCATCTTGAAGAGATGTGGGGTCAAAACCACTCACTAAACCGCGAATTGACTCTGATAGTCCTTCAATAAATAGGGTAAGTTAGCCTTTTCTCTGTAATCCTAGATACCATGATTGAGACCTTTTGAAATTCAGTTATATAGTCTTCTACAAATCCTTGTTTTTTCAATTGTGTTAGTTCTTTAAAGTGTCTTTTAGGGTGTTTTTGGTCAAATCGGTACATAAGCTGTTGCTTGAATTCATCATAGGTTGTTATGCTTTGGTGCCCTTGACTAATCAAACCATGATGCCACTAGTCGTGTGCAAACCCTTCCAAATGTAAAATGGCAAATTTGATGGCATCTTCTTCAAACATGGGACTGAGAGATAGATATGTGTTCAATTTTTGGATCCATGAATAGGTGGTTACCTTTCTTGACAGACCAAAGTTGGGGAGAGTCATTTTACCTACTTTTTGATGTAAATTTTTATTAGGTTGACCCCTTTCTCTTCTAAGGTTACTTCTTGTTCCAGCCTTATGTAATGTCTCGTTATGGAATTATGATAGCTCTTACCTTCAATCTTCTAATTCGAGGTGTTCAAAGGATGCTTAGGACCAATAGTTAAAAAGAGATACTTTAAAATGCCAATTCCAAGGCTAATGTATTTGATATTTATACTCTAATATCTGTTGGTATTAATTGTTGGCTCCCTAGCAGCAAGAAAACTCATTTAAAAAAAAGAATTATTTTTTTATGTCATGATAATGATTTTGATTTGTGTCAAGTATTTGAATAGAAAGACAATATAATGACATGTATAAGATGGTTGACCTTGAAAGAAAGGAGAATATTTACTTGATATTGTAGGCAAAATAGATATTAAAATATCTGTTACTTTTTTAAGTTTTAACTTTTGATAATGATTTGATTTGTCTCAAAGATTTGAATAGACAGACAATGTGATATGTACAAATGGTTGACCTTGGAAGAAAGAAGGAATATTTACACGATATTGTTGTCAAAATAAACTATTAAATTTTAAAACATCTGTTACTGTTTTAAGTTTTAAGTTTTTGTTTACTTGGATGCACACTCTCTTATCTTCTCTTTAGGAAATTGGTGATCAAATATTTCATATGTCACCAACACCTTGGGCTTTGTAGAGAGTAAGGGAAGTGGTGATGGTGGGGTGGTGGTTGATGTTATCAAGTTTCATAAATGTTTGTGACTTTCTGCTGAATGCTGTAAGCTGTTTCTAAAAACAGAGAAGGAAACAAATAAAAAGATTCAAGAACCTGTCTTCAATTGTGGACTCCTCATCATTTAGAGTGGTTAGATTCCCCAGCTTCACCTTAGTTCTCTGAAGAATGAAGATTTAGTCAAAAATAATGTGGATTTGTCGTTGAAGAACACATGGTGATAAAATTATGAAAATTGTGTGTGCCATGAAGGTTCATGTGGTCTTGAAGGCCTTAATTTGGGCTTGGTTGTGGGGGTTCTACACCTTGACTCACTCTGTATTGTGACAGGGAATGTGTGAGGGGTGCTGGCCCTTGACCCCTCCCAAGGGCTCTGCCCCCAAACCCCTGTGATGGGTGCTACCTTTTGAGTCCCACTCTGGTTTAAAAAAGTTTTTTGTTTTTGTTTTTTGTTTTGAGTCCATGTTTTATATATATATGCGCTGCCAGCTGCCGTCCTCAAATTTGGGTCCATGGTCCCCTTGCCCCCCAAATTGCATTAGAAGTTCATTGAACTGAGAGTTGATTTGCAAGTTTAGAGAATAGAATAGGTTGCTTTTATCAACATATATTAGGCTTGAATGCATTTGTGTTTTTTTTTTTACAAATAATTAATAAACTATATAGCAGTATAAGGTTTAATATGACACTCTTTATATAAAGAACTCATTTCTTTCTACATTATTTTTTTATATCCAAAGCATATTTCAGTTGTAAAGCTGTATGGATCCTGAGGCTAAATAGTACTGATGCACAGTACTCACTATGGGATCATTGAAAAAGAAATCTGTAGTATATAACTTATCAATTATCATGGATCCCTGATATGTTATGTTTTTGAATTAATAATGCAGAACATACAGATCTCCTGGGAGACATGGATCTAATAAATGAGATGGTTGCATTGGGCCTTCCTAGCTCTTTCTGCACAAGCTCCAAAGTATATTGCTGTGCTAATCTTCATGTCATATTTATTTAATTGCTTTGCTTTGCATTTGTATGTTAAAGATTGCTTGCCACATTAATTCTGTAGATTTGATCACATTCATTCTGTAATCACAGGAAAAGCATACAAGCATTAAAAGGAAGAATAATAAACCAGTAAGAAAAAGAGAAGGCAAGCCAGCTCAAGTGAGGGAAGAGAGGGATTTGCCTCTTGTGCAGCCAGAGGTTTCTAATGATGAGGATAATAAGGAAACAGCTGTTCATCCAAATTCCCATTTTGCTTCGGTAGAACTATATGAAAAGGATGAAGATATTCCAAATCAAATTGTAGTTAATGCAATGAATGGAATATGTTCGTTATCTTGTCAAAATGGGAGCACCTTGTTTAATGGAAGTATTATTTCAAACAACAATGCGATGGCATCTATGCAGACTGACAGTTTGTATGATGCCAAAAATGCTTCACCGAATGATCACAAAGCAGAAATTGACATTTCAGTGGACATGATGTGTGAGGAAGAGATAGGAGTGAGGAAAGCACAAAATTGTAATGGAGATCTAGATGATCACTCTGAGTTACATCTTGCATGCTGTGTACAGGAAATAACTAGTTTGTACAATGTTGACCCTAATTCAGATATTGAGGTTGATATCTCTAGAGTTTCTTGTCCTCATGTGCTGGAAGTTTCTCAGCTTGAGAAGGCTTGCCTTCAGAATAATATTCCTACAGAGGAGGTACAACACTGTGCTAGGAGTAATTGGGAACCTGTTTGGGATACTTATTACCAAAGGTATTACTATTATAACTATGAAACATTGCAAACGTCGTGGGATCTTCCAGGATTGGAGCATCCAACTGATGTTCCTTCTATATCAAAAACAACGGATAGTTGTGTTACAGGGAATCAGGCCATATGTGAAGCAAGCAGTGGAAGCTATGATGAATGTTCACAATCAAAATTAAGAGATAATGAAGACAATATAGAGGTTACACTAGGTTGTAAAATCTATAGTCAGGTGTATCAAGAGCTTGCAGATGATGTATTAAATAAGGTCAAAGTTGAGGCAGGTAAGGTGCATTATATGAAGGACAGTATTAAATACGAATGTGTTATTGGGAATGATAACTTTAATACAGAGAAGCGTCCTTCACATAACCTGTCTGATAACAGACAAGATGCCAACATTGTACTGGAGCAAACAGATATATCAGAAGCAACAACAAGTCCTGGGAAAGATATGGAGACAACAAGCACAGAAGATACTGTTCAATGTCTAGAGCAATCAAGTGATTGCTGTTTATCCAAGGGCTTAGATTTTTCAACTCCTTTAATGTCATCTCTAAATACTATAGAGAGGTAAGTTTGCTTTCATACAAACTCATATATGTATTGAAATGGATTATCTTTGCAATATTTTCTGTTGTTTCTAACGTTGAAGATTTTTGAAATGCAGCTTACATGCCCTTCCCCAAGCATGTGGTACTCATATTTGGTTTGATGATGAGGGTAACATTGAGAGAAAATGCAGTTTACAACATGAAGCTACACATGTTCATGCGCATGAGAGTGAGACTTATATTGATGCTATAGCAGAAGCAACCTCTGAAGATACTTCCATATCTGAAACTCTTAGTTTGGGAAATGGTGATCCCCCAAAGGAGCAGAAGAAAAAGAAGAGAACAAGGCTGCGAAGGCTGTCATCTATTGATAAGGATGGTTGGCAACTTTTCCCATTGCTGAATTTGCATTCTGTTCTTTCTTTTCTCAGCATGCTTCTTGTTATCTGAAACAATAGTTCTGCCCCTGAGCATTTGTCAGAGCTATTTGTTTTATCTATAAAGTGGTTTTGATATTTTCTCTCAATTTTCAACCTCCTTAGTTTTTGTTTTTTCCAGTGATTATGTTATTAAGTTTCTTAGCTTCATCATATTTCAGAATCTCAGTTTTTGTAAGTTTTAACCAACAACTTTGGCAGTTGAGTTGCTTTTGTTATGTATTTTGACACTTTTTCCATAAATATGACAGAAAGAGAGATTATTCTCAAATCAAATGGAAAATTGTGTTTTCTTGAATTGCAGCAGAACCTTCCAAGAAACTCCTCTTGCCTGGAACAGTTGAAGAAATGAGTTCTAGTATTACTAAATATTGGTGTCAGAGGTATCAGCTTTTTTCAAGATTTGATGAAGGTGTTCAACTTGACGAGGAAGGTTGGTTTTCAGTTACCCCTGAAGTTATTGCGAAACATCATGCAGCGCGCTGTGGGACTGATACAATTATTGACTGCTTCACTGGTGTTGGTGGCAATGCAATTCAGTTTGCTCAGAAGTAAGTTTTGGCAGTCATCAAGATCTAGTTTTGAGCTACTTTTGACTCATATGGCCAGTGTTACTGTATTAGTTTAAATGTTTCATGTTGTAGTAATCATAGTTCAAAAACTCTCAAGTCAGTGAAACTCAGCAGCCCAAATTTTGCTTGGAATTTTTGACTTGGCGAAACCTGGAAAATTAAAAAAGAATTAAATTCCTTTAAAAACATAAACCTTGTTGGAGCAAATTAAAAAAATTCTTTTAATTCTGTTAAGGTACTCAGATTTGACAACTTTGTCTTGCTCAATGCACACCGACATCGTCTTCAATATTCTCTCCACTTCTATCTGTGTCTCGAGATTTCTGCTCACCTTCCAGCCTGATATCCACCAGGTTGTACATCATAAAATGCCCATCGCATGAGATTAACGTGAACCACCCAAATTGAATTTGCAGTTACTTTCCCACTCACTAATCTGACAGAAGAATCCTGAAACTGTAGACATCTGCCAAACACCCTCATGTGCCTCCTAGTGAAAAACCCATTCCAGACATTCTGCAAGCACCAGAGACCCAAAATATGATTTTTTTGGCTCCTTTTTATGTCGAGCCTGCAGTAAGCCCCTAGGGGAATCCCTTGACTCTTGCAAAAACTTGTGAGTTGCATGAATACTCTATGAGTTTTGAAACTATGGTAATAATATCTATGTATACCTGCAGATAATGTGCATAGCACATAGAAGCATAAATCCCAATGTTCCACAGAGTTCCTTGACATGGGGATGTGGGGATGGGTTTCGGGGACGGGGGGACCAAGGGCCTAAGTTTGTGGACAGTGGGGGGACGGCGGCAGGGGGGTGACAGGGGGGCGGTGCTGATATACATCATAGTACTTGAAAAACTAGTTATAAAAAGATGTATAAGAATTACATTTCAAATGAAACTTTGGCAAATTAGTAAATACTAAAATAGAAAAATTGCAAATAGTAAATACTTGAATACTAAATAAAATTTGACAAATGAAAATGTCAAATTGGAGATTTCTATTATATCCAAAATATCATAAAGATGATTACAATGAGTACCATGATTTCAAAATAAGTACAAAATGTCAAAATGTAGTGAAGGGAGGCCTCTAATCATCCCCAAACTCCTCATCATTGGAACTATTGGACTCCTGATGGTCAAGCTCCCTTTAAACTAATACCAACCAGCCTTGTATCTGAAGTCGTAGCATCCTCATCAATTTGTGCTGGCTCTACATCCCATTGTGCGGCTAGACTTCTTTGTACACAAGCATTTTGTGGTTAGTGAGGTGCAAAGCACTATGTACAACCACAAGCTTCTTTGCTCTCCTAGAGGTAAGTCTGTTCCTCTTAAGAGAGTGGATGAAGCTAAAGGTAGACCAATTTCTCTAAGCAACTAAAGAACTAGAAACTTGAGATAGCAATCGAATGGTTAGAGTGGTAGTCAAAGATTCCGATTGTTGAAAATTCCACAACAAAATTGGGTCCTCTTGTGCCATAGTTGCCATGTCCATCTTGGCGAAATTATAATAACCCCTATGAGTGGCAAATTTGGTCTACTCAGTGTGAATTGTGCTAGCATCTATAGGATCATACATCTTCTCAATAGCCCTAAAGAACCTTGCCTTCACCTCAACATCCCGTATCGGTGTAACTCTACGAGGCCTAGTCTTGTACCACTTAAGATTCAATGCATAGGTAGCCATGTGCAAGGGAGTTGTGAGCTTCTCCCATCTCCGATGAATGATTGGTTGAATGTGCTCATTGTAAAATGCTAATGTGGGGTCCTCTCACACGACAACCCTCATTTGGTCAAGCATAGAATCAATGCACTCATAGACCTCTCCAAGGTTAGGTGCATTTGCATCCCCATATCTGATGACCTGGAAAGCTAGAGCAATGATGGGGACTATATATTTTGCATCACTCCAAAAAACATCACTCTTCACTGTATCCTTCACTGTAATGTCCCCTTTTTCAGCATGATCTTGGTTGATGATGGTTAGCCTATTACTCAGACTCATAGGCTGACAGTTCTTGGTTAGGGAGTCAGTGGCCGTTTGGTGGGTAATTGACGTTCCCACTCCTTCATTCCAGTAGTAGATTCATGCAGGCATTTGTAGCACAATGTTCGCCAGCTTCTGACGACATAGGAAAATACTGAGTTTGGAGAGAGTTATGATTATTTAAGTGGTTAAGTTAATTATTTAACTTAAATGGAATATTATAAAGTCAAATTGACTTTATAAAAAGATTAAAAAATCACTTAAATAAATCTAAAAGTGACTTAAGGTTTATAAAGTGATAAATTAAATCACTTAAGTGACTCAAAAGGTGCGCCCACTTTAAAGATTTAATTTATAACTATTGAAAAGGTAATTAAATACATTTTAATGTATTTAAATGACCAAAAGTGCATTGCTCTTCAAGAAGTGCGTGCCTTTTTGCATAAAAGGGAGAAATTGCAAATCAAACTCATCTTTGATCATTTGACTTTGCATAATTTATTCTTCTCTGTGGATTTTTGTCTGAGGACAAGGGTTTCAGGAAAACCTTCATTGGAGAGCGTCAATTCTTCATTGGATCTCTAATTGTGAGGCTGTGAGATACCAACTTAATGATTACTTGTGAGAGCTTCATCCAAGAGTTCATCTGTGCTTCATTAGATTTCTTTTCAGCAATTTCCAATTTGAAATAAGGTAGTAGGCTTCACTTTTGGACGCCATTCTTCTGTAGAGGGTTTGATTCAGAAAGGACTCTCAGGATCTTCAAAAAGTCATACTTTGTTCTTGCTTGGCGTACTCCTTTGGGAAGGCGTGATTCTCTTGCAGACTAAAACGCCTTCATTTTTGGCTGTTTCTTTCTTGCATCCTTGGCGCCTAGCTTCTACAATTCGTTTGCCTTAGTTTCTAGGCTGGAGAAATCATTTTGTAGTCTTCTATGCTTGGATTTGTCAGTTTTCACCTTTCTTGGCTGGCAAGCTGGAATAATTTCTTATTTAAATAATTTGGAGCATTTCGGGTATGTTTGTAACTTGTAATCTCTTTGGTTCAGTTATTTAATACCTTCTGCACTTCCATTCTATAAATTTTAGCTTAGATTTGAGTTTTATGAGCATTTATGTGAAATCGCCCCTTCTACTTCTCTCTAGAAATTTCTCTAAAAAACTAAAAAACATAAAAAAAAAAGCAAAAATACAGGGGTTTGGGTTGGGAGCTAGCAGGGCTCATCACATTCACACTCCTCCCTTGCTTTGTCTTGGAATCAACCCATCGATTCCAATCTATTGTCATAACCATGAGTTGCAATGACTCTTGCAACTCAATCATTCTCTCCAAGAGAATGAAACAGGATGCATATCTAGTCTTAGTAAATTTCAAGAACTCCTTATGAGAGAAGCTCTTGAAGAGTGCATGTGAAGTGTGGTGGTTGCAGATAAACATCTGCACATCTCTAGCATCATTGACCACTTCTCCGATCCACTCAATTGTTCGTGGCATGCACACAACATGGAGTCCACCAAATATGTCTGTAAGCTACCTCAACAAGTTTCCTCACAACTTTGCACACATGTGTTGCATCTATCAGTACTTGGACCACATTTTGTGGCCCAACCTCCTCAATAGTCTCCTTGAGGACTTGAAACTGAAAATCAACATCTTTGCGATGCCCTGTACAATCAACTGCTTGAAGAAATTATGGGATCTTTGTACATGTAACCATGATATTGATGAGCGGATGATGGTTAATGTCCGTCCACCCATCCATGACTATACTGCATCCAGTCTTCACTCAACATTCTTTCATTTTCTCCATCAACACATTGATCTTGTAATAGTTCTTATCCAAGATCGTGGTCCTCAATTTTGCCTCACCTGGTGGCACATATGATGGTCCTCCCCTTGCTACCATCGACATCATCTCTCTATAATAAGGAGATCAAGCTATATGAAATGGGATACCACTGTTAAAGAAGAACTTGCCAATGGCATCATCTATCTTATCCTTCAGCTGCACATTGAACAAATCAGGTATGGGGTTACTTTGCAATTTGCGTTTCTCCTTACCCTCTCCTGTATGGGCACTGGAAGAACCTGGCATCACTCCTACTCTTGTCCGCAAAG
The DNA here is from genome assembly GCA_007258455.2 of Sequoia sempervirens. Classification (NCBI taxonomy): domain Eukaryota; kingdom Viridiplantae; phylum Streptophyta; class Pinopsida; order Cupressales; family Cupressaceae; genus Sequoia; species Sequoia sempervirens. The sequence continues at coordinate 55,113 of VDFB02031637.1, read as the reverse complement.
TACGACTAGAACTCTGTGGCTGGCTTTGCTGAACATGTGCCTTATAAGACAAAGTAGTAGGCATAGTTGAAGTTGCACTGGCATCAGGAACACCCCATTGCTTATTTATCTCAACTTTGTATTTGAGGTTTGCTAGTTTCGCCAAAAAAGAACATGTATCCACACCTTTTTCTCGAATAAAAAGGTGGTGTGCATAAGCTCTAGTAATGCTGCCATACGATTCTAGATCACAAAAGTGGCACTTCCACTTGTGCCACTAGATGTCCCTGGCTTGCCTGGTAATTTTGTTGCAAACTGTTTGAGAGTAGACTTACGATCAAAAGGACCCCTAGAATACTCTGCCAGAAATGCGGAGGGGCACTCTATACTACTTGATGCACTTTCCATGGAACTAGTTTGGGTTCTACATTTAGCCCCATGGTCACTCGCCTCAGCCTTAGGTTCATATTCAAATTCAATTTCACTATGAACCTCTACCTCATCGTCACTCATGTCATGAGAGCTCATTTCACTATGAATCTCATTAGAAGAGATTGGTGTCTCTTGCTATGTTGGTGCTCAATGGTGGGGATTGGTGTCTCCAGCGGGTTGGTGTCTACAGAATTTGTATGAAGGTTTTATGCAAGCAATATTTTGCTGTGGTTTCCTCCCATAAGGGTTTCCACGTAAAATCCTATGTCTCTTATGTGTGGATTCTTGTGATTGCTTCATTGTGATTATTAAAGTTTAAATTGGTGAAAGATTGACTTATATTGATTCACCTCCCCTCTCAATATAAGTATGTGTGTTTCTTCAAGTAGTGGCTTCTTGCATTAGTCATTTTGGATGCATGTATTGACTGCATTTATTTAACATGTATTTATGGCAGATTCATAAATGGTCTCATCTAGCTGGTTTGACAACTTAAATGCCAAACCATCAAGCGTAATCTCAAGTATCATGCACACGAGAAAAACACAATAACACATGATATTAGATGCAATAATTACGCAACACAAGGAGAACATTAGATTTACGTGGAAACACTTGCGGGAGAAAACTGTAGCAAAAATATTGCTTTTATTAATCTTCTTTTCACAAATTTTGTAGGCACCAACTTATTATAAGCAACAACCCCTCATTCACTTTGTGAGCACCAACCCACTAGAGGCACCAACCCCTCATCTAATTTCTCTTCACAAATTCTGCTATGACTCTCCTCTCCAATCTGCTATTGTGCTGATCATAAATCTCCCATAAAAACTGATTAGTATCTGGCAACGATCCTCTTTAATACTTTGTTCTTTTTTTGGTGGTGTATATGTTATGTTTATTGTCTTTTATTACACAACACACCTCATCAGCCTGCTGGTGTATATCAAATATATCTTCTTATCTTGCACATTCTACATTCACTATTTGTATCTTCAATGAAGAGAGGCAACACTTCACAATACATACATCTTTTCACAATGATGTGTCCTTTCTTAGTTTTATTCTTCTCACATATCTCTTAACACCTACTACATTTGGTGCATATATATGATATTTAATCCTCTCACATATCTCTCACTTCTACCTTCTTACTTTCACTCAAACTTTTGTTTACCTTTATAGCCTCCTTATGCCTTTATGAATAGAGGTGATGATTCAAAGGAGGGACGACTTCTTACTAAGGGTGATGTCCCTTGTTAACAATTTTTAACAAAGTGAATGCTTAATCGCTTCCTTAATGTTGTACCCAAAACCAAAATTTTTGCTTCACTAAGGCATTTTGCTTAATTGAGTCTTAATGTTGTTAAAGTGATGTCCAAAGGTCGTTTTTTGGGGTTTTTAAATATGGAGTTGGTGTTAGTGTCATGTCAGTCTGTTACTGAAGGAATTTAAGAAAAGTGAAAATCTGAAGGATAATCGTCAAAATTTTCTATCTCTGGAGAGGGAAGCACATTTTCAAATGGGCGCCCTATCTTTTAGGGGCTCAAATCCTGTTTTTAGGGTTTGTCACCTCCAGCAGACTTTTGTCCGGCATCATGTCAGCTTCGCAACGGGCTATCAAGCTTGTCAAATGGACCTGTTTCGTGCAAGTTACGGGAGATACAGCGCAAAACGAGAGGAGAGCTAGAATTGGCTAACACTGGAAAAAGGAGCAGCTTTTGAAAAAGGCGCCCATCTTTTTGAGGTGTTAGATGAAGGTTTTTGACTAAATGTCGCCTAAGATGTTTATCTCACATTTGTTCGAACTTCGCGATGCATTCGTCAGTGGGTGAATCTGAGTTGCAGAATTGCTTGAACCTGAGGTCAAACACAGGGTCAAATCTTAGTCAAAATATTAAAGGAAAGAGCAAAAAAGCACATTTTTAGAAAGGCGCCTGAGCTTTTCAAACCTTTAATGCTTTCTTTTTGATGATCTCAGATATTCGATTGGTCCGTGTTACGTTCAGCTTTCCGTTGCCTGTCTCTTTCAGATCAGAAGATGACTCAGTAGCTTGTAGTCGGGGTTTTAATGTTATTTTGGTCAATTCCAGAAATGGCCAAGTCTGGTGGTAAAAGAGCAACTTTTCAGAAAGGCGCCCTTGATTTTTACCTCTCAGGTGATGTTTTATGGAGAAATGTGCCTTTGCAGCTGTTGTGTGGAATGAGGTCAGCTCCGCAGTGAACCTGAGTTCCAGTCCTGAAAATTGGTAAATTAGAAGTTATGAAGGATTTATGTTTCCCTTTGTTCGAGATACAAATGTGAAAATATGGCTAAGTCTGAGAAAAAGCGTAGCTTTTGAAAATGGCGCTTGGATTTTTGAGCCTTCAGATGTTCGTTTTATGATTTTCAGTCTCAAGGTACCTTTTGATCAGTTTTTATCCTGCTCTGCGATGCACCTGTCAGCTAGCCAATCGGTGAAGTCAGTCAGCCAGTGTCAGAGGATGAATAGAGGTCCCGAGAGACGTTCAAATCCAAATTTTCATGAAAATTGGCTAAGTCTGGAATTCGCCTTAAGAGGTCAAAGTTGAGTTTTTGAAATAAGTTAACTGGTGCGCCTTAACTTGAGTTTTGACTTCAGTTAGACTGAACGTTTTCTGGGTTGTCATCTTCAGTTCATATAGTGGCATGTTGAGTGATCTTTCAGTTCGCATGTCGAGTTAACTAGTTTGCATGTCCAGTTAACAACTTTGCATGTTGAGTTAACTTGTTTGCATGTTCACTTAACTGAAGATTATGCTTGAAAGACAACTTAAGTTTGTATGCATGGCGAATTTTGGTTGAAATTGTGAAGTTTTTGTGAAATTGGCGAATTCTTATTGTCAACTTCAGTTCTCAAAAGGGACGCTTTAGTGTGAATTTAAAGCAAGTGAATTTTGAAGTATGGCGAATTCAACAAGGATTGTCAACTGAAGTCAAATTCGCATGGTGTTGTCAACTGAAGACTGAAAAGGGAAAACCCTAAAGCATATTGCTTTATTTAGCTTATTTTAGTTTCAGTTAACTAAAATGAGGTCCAATCATAAGCCAAGCGCACTTTTCAAGGTTTTAGTGCTTTGTGCGAATTCCAATGATGAAAGTCTATTTATTCAGGCATTGGCGTCCATTATTTCTTCATCTCAAGCTTCGAAATCTACATTCTTCTTGAGCGAGCAGCAAGTTAAAGGTGCTACAGGTGTCAGAAATCAGCGTTCTTCATAGCAACGGATTCAGGTTGATCAAAGGAAGAAGATTCAAGACTTTGTTTTCACTTTGCATGCAGGTTTCATCAAGTTCCAAAAAGAGATTGGCGAATTTTTCAGAAGCAGAACAAACAAAACTTTCTATCTTCTGTCTTATTTCTTCTATTTCTCATCTTAGGTACTTTCTTCGCATGTCAAAGAAAACGACAAAATATTCAGAATCTGACCATCTGGGTTCGCATATTTCAGCATCAACAGCAAAACCCATGTCTTAGATGTTTTCGAGAAAATTACCCCGCAGCGTTCATTCTGAAGCTCTGTGCTTTTTTCCGAAGATTTCTTTGCATGTGGGCCAAAAACACATCTTTTTGAAAATCGCATCATGTGGGTTTGTTTAGAATTCCATTGTGCACAAAACCCATGTTCCAGATTTTTTCTCAAGAAAAATTGCCCCGGGAAGCTCTAAAAACCCCTGCAATTCTCGACTGAAAAGTCTTTGCATGTTAGGCTAAACGGCATTTTTTCACAATTTTGACGTTGTGGGTTGTCTTAGAATCATTTTCCGGACAAAACCCATGTCTCAGAATTTTTGGTGAAAATTATCCTTTGACAGGGTATTTTTAGCCTCACTAGGAGCCATTTTTGCTTTCTGGAGAAAGTTGTTAGAACATAGCCGTGTTCACAGTCAACGGGCAAGTTTTTCAGAAGGCGGTTCAACTAGACTGAATTCAAGACCAAATCGGTCTTAATTTAGGTTTTCATCAGAGCAGCTGACAATGAAGTGTTAAGTTGCAAAAGGAACAGAGATCGCTTCATTTACGGAGCTGCCAAAGTCACTCAAACCCTGTGCCATTATCTTCGTGAAAATGGTACCTACGCTGATCTCGAGGTTGTACAAGCTGAATTCGAGAAGCTGTTTCGTGATAACCTAGAAGGAGATCCTATGGTGCCTAAGTTGGAGAATATCTCAGTTATTTCAGCTAGTTTCAGAAAGGCGACTGAAGAGGTTAAAGATGGCATGCATACGGTCAAAGAAAGTGGCAGAGAACTAAACAAGCAAGCTGTTCTTTTGGATAGCATCAAAGTGCCTGAAGACAAAGAGATTGATGAGTTCTTGGTCGAACTGTTAGATCGAGATGACATGGCGTGATTTGCCAGTTGGAGCCTGCAGTTAGTTTCGAGGATTGAGTGATGCGCAGCAGTTAACTCGACTTCCAGTCTTGAGTTCACTTGCTGACTTCACACATGCTTATCTCATATTTGGAATTATCTTCACAGGAGTTAGGGTTAGGGTTTCCAGTTAACTTTGCTTTGAATAAGGATGTGCATGCTTGCACATTGTCCATTTAGGTTAGATGTATCGGTTAACTGATGGTAGCTTTCCAGTTAACTGTATAGTTTCCTTTATTAGGGTTTAGTAGTAAATCTTGCATGCATTGCAAGACTGTAGTTGACTCAAGGTGATTTTAGGGTTCCCTACACCTTGATGTATATAAATAAGAGCTTTTGCTCATTTGTAATTAACTTTTGCACGAGAGAGAAATATATGTCGTGCCTACCTTGCCCTCTTTCACATTGCTCTCGCTCAGATTTGTTCATTAGTATTTACTATTGTGATGAATTGTTATGCCACATAGGGTTTCATGCAATTATGATGGTAAATGCTTGCCTTAGTTAGATATAGTGGCTAGCTGATCGTAGATTGTATGCATGTCTCGCCAATGCAATTTATTATCCTAGTTGGCTATCCTTCATGTTATGTGTTCAATAAACTCGTTCAGATTGAGCTGATAGATGTGCCACCTTGCCTTCAAGTTGAGAATCTGTTCTTGGTTATCGTATGATGTGTGTGAATAATAAACTTATTCAGATTGAGCCGATAGATGTGCCACCTTGCCTTCAAGTTGAGAATCTGTACTTAGTTTATCGTGTATTGTTGTTTCCAATCCGCCATTCAGGCATAGTTGTGCCACCTTTGCCTTAACGCTGTGAGTCCTGCACCGCTTATCGCCGATAATCATCCCCGCTCCATTTCCTCATGCTCGCTTTCTTGAGGAAACTGGATAGATTTGAAGTAGTTAGCTTAGTTGTAGTTAATGATCTCCTTAGCTGCAACGTTCTTGGTTTTCTTAACCTTGTGCCTCTTCCAGCTGAGAACAAAAAGATAGGACTTATATTACTTTTCTTTTCCATGCATTCCAGCACAACGAGGGAGCTTCCCCTCCTAATTTGAAGAGCACTCATTGCGTAGTGTGCATAGCTGTCCGTACAAACCTGCACTCCAGAGGTGTTAGTTTTTACGCCAACACTTAACAATATATAATTTTAATTATCTTCAAATATTTCCATATATTCTTCTCAAATCTGCATATGTACCCCTTGTTTAATCTGCTTATATACTATCCATGGATCTGCTGTTGTGTATTTGATATTACTTGTTTACACATCACACCTTCTTCTCAACTTATTTAATTTTCACACGTCTCACTTTTCAACATACAAATCTGACTCTTTTTTATATCTTACCAAAGGAGGCGATTCCCTTTGGAGACATATCCTTTCACCTTCGAAAACATAACACTTCATCACCAATACTAATCACACCTCTTCAATTTAAAAGCTGTTTGCTCAAATTTCTTTTATGAATCTCACCATTTTAAAAGTGAATAAGGCAAATTTTGTCTTCTTATAGTAAGTCAGCCACATAAACTTTAATCGCTATTTTAAACTTTTAAGTGCTGCCTTAAACTTATCGCTGCTCCTTTCCTTAATAATATTGTATGCTCTTTCTTTCTAATAAACTCGTTGTTCACCTTTTTCATTAACCACTTCCATGATAATTAGTTAGTGTGGGCGATTTATATTATATTAATGCTGAACAATTTTTTTATGATGGTCCGCTATTATTATGAGGATTGACCACTATTAATAAATATGAACTTAATCCAAATTCATCACTGCCTTTGTTTACTCATTAACATCTCTGTTTTTCATAGTAATCTTATTTAAATTACTCTTTTCAACTTTCTGGTTGGCCTATGTCAATGCATGA